>RXPK01000063.1:5781479-5907349 GCA_004143645.1 Protaetia brevitarsis
GCCGGCTCCAACAACGCTGACAGTTACTATTTGTTTCCTTTTTTTGCAGAACGCAACCAAAATCAGCAAGGGGTTAGTACTTAACATATTATTATTTAACGAAGCGATCACGTATAAGCAGTAGAATTTTGATGGATTGCTTAAAACAAATCCTCTTATTTCAATGAAAAATTCGGAACTAACAAAATAATCTTACTCTAGGATACCTCAACCTGTGTCGCCTGGGGACATTATAACATTAAAACATTTGATGATTATGGAGTAAAGTAAGTAGCACAAAAATATTATATAATTTTTTTTATATCACAAGCAACAGTTTTTTTAAAAATATTTTATGCATATTACTTTGTAATATGGGTTTAATATGATTTTCTAATATTTCTTTTATATGTTTTTTTCAAATATATATTTTATTAGTAAAAATTTTACATGCTGACGGTATCTGCAAAAATTTCCTGTTTTTCTTTTTTAATTTTACAACAACTACAAAAAAGTGTTCATCAGTATCAGTAAACCTTGACACATAGGATTTTTCCAGTTCTAAGATTATATTCTATTTGAGTTCTGATATGGATATTTAACACTTTTTAGGTATTGCTATAAAATAAAGAAAAAATATTTTCGCAGGCAAAAAAAGTGTAAAATATTTATGAATATATTACATATAAGAAGTATTCGAAAATAGAAATTCTTCACCTTATCTTAGTTCTGAATTTATCAACCCGTGGCTCCACCATATTCAACCATAAACACACCTATGTAAGGGCCGTTTTACACCTAGCTATTTATTATGCAATTTATTGGCCAATTTAAAATTTTACGTGTATAACACGTATTTAATCCGTGTTGCACAATAAATAGCTAGGTGTAAAACGGCCTTAAGAGAAACTGAACTTTATTCAATGTTTTAGCAGATCATATTTTATAAATATTATCTGCAAATTTAATTCTTATCTCTTTATATTTCAAACGCTGCTTATGTATCGGACATGGTATTTCCATTTCTTTAACAGAATTATATAAATACAGCATATAACAGAAAGACACTAGTTTTTATACCTCTCAGATGGAGGAAGTCGACTAGTAGCTGTGGCTAAATACAAGATGATAGCTTTTTAAATTTATAATAATAATAATAATAATACCGTTTATTGTCCAACAGAAAAAAAAAACCATTAACAGGACAATACCAAAACAAATGTATAGTGTATAAATAAACAAATTAAATAGAAATAAATTCATTTAACATAAATCTCAGCCCAACCTGAATAACGATACATAATTAAGAACTAATACCATTAATTTCATCATCAACAGCTTTTGCATGACGAATCCTAATCGCTTCTGTAAAAAAGAATACGTAATATCATTTCTGTTTTCAATACTAACTAAAAATTTGATCATGTTACCAAATAATAATTCATACAAAACTAAATTAAATGTAGCTTCTTTTTGCTTGGCCAGAATATTTAAGAGAAATTGTTTTTCCTAACAATTTATTCATTGCCAAATTTGTTGTCTTTTGGAGAGTGTTACCTCCAACTAAATACAAAATCTAAACCTAAAAATAGAACATAAGCAAGCTAAAGCAACTTTTGTTTTCTTACATTTTTTTTTTTTTTTGCTATAGCTTGACTAGCTTGGATTTTGAATAATCTGTTCTTGAAGTTTTCTAATTGTTTCTAACTCTTCTTGAGTTTTACAAGGCAGAGGGCTCACTATATTACACTCTTAAATATCCATATCACTACTGCTGGAATAACTTGTTTGGGGATATAATTTCACATTGGCACATATTGAAATACAAAAAGCCCAATTGTAAATATATTTGGCTATTTCTAACGTATCACGACCTAACCTAATCTATTACATAACTATAAATGCCACCAGGTAAACACTGTAGCAACATTTGAAATATCTAAATGATATAAAATATGTATTTTAATACAAATATATTTTTTTTACTGTAAAGTACATATTAAATCAATATTTTATTTTTGGAAAGAAACGAATGCAGCAAGTCAATAATGCCAATAAGAACAAAATGAAGTACTTAATATAGGTTATTGAGGTATATTACAATAAATCAAGAAAAAAATAAGCACCACAGTAACATATCTAAGTTTGTAATATGATATAAATATGACTAAAATATTCAAAACAAAATGTTACATTTATGATAATTATATAATATTATTTTCCTACATGCAATATTAAAAAAACATTGTATTATTAGTTTTATATTAGGCGAGGATTGGTTATATATTATGTGCTACTTGGGTATACATATTGAATTAATTTAGTGTAAGGCAGCTTCTCTAGTTTATCGGTCAGTTAAATCAATGTGTGGAAATAAAAGTTTTGAAGTGATTATCTTACATTGGATTTATTAAAATTTAATACGTTCTTTGAAAATCCTTTAAAATTTAACGTTTCGATAGATTTAACAATTTTGCCATCTTTTTCAAAAGTCCTGTGCGCATTAAAAAAATTAGGTAATTTTTCTTGGTAAATTGGTATTTTACGTGAAAATCAATGGTGAAATTTCTTTTTCTTTGAAATAAATTTCTAAAATTCTAATATTACTAAGAAAAATATTAATAGCTCTCAACAACTTCAAATTTCTCACAATTTGGAAAAATTACAGTTAAAAATAAAATAATTTATTATATTATTCAAGTGGTAAGGAAAAGAACGAATTTATAAAAAATATTTCATGTAGTTTGAATTGAAAAAAAAAAAAATCTTAGAATACTAGATACTTAGAACTCTCTATATATGTATATGTATAAATTTCAAAACATTGAAACATTCGCAACTCCCGTCTTAGCAGTTCGACTTTATTTTGTTATTTTTGTATCATTTTATCTAAAATATATATATTTATTTTGAAGTCACATATAGCATTCTAAAAAATACTTTGTAATTAATTTTTATGTACTTTTGTTTCTGTACATAGTAATATCATAGCTAAGAAAAATGTTCAGGTTTCTTTTACCAAGAAAATTTTCTTAAAAATGCACATTTTTATTTGCATTTAATTTAACATCAGCTCTTTTATATTTTGTGCACCGAATAGAATAATTAATTAGCAATAATATTATTCACATTCGTAAATAATCTCATAATTAAGGTAATTACAAAAGACAAATAAATTTTAAAATTAATTTATAGCTTCGCAAGCAAGTGTTCATTCACGTTGACTACATTCAAAATAGCGGATGGATCGGAATTTAAAGTCGACATCGGAGTCAGCAAAAATTGTGATGGGAAAAAATGTCCCACAGTTACAACGATATCATACAATAATAGAAAATATACGTTGGATTTAGATGGTAAGTGGTATTTGTGCAAATTAATGTAAGTTGTGTACCATAAAGTCCTGCAATCTTGAATAATATCCGAGTTAAATCTCAAAGGCATAGCCCTGAAATGTATCTTATCAGATAAAACGAACTATACGTCCAATAGTCGTCGTTCTATAAGTCCAAAGTCCTATAAGTCCAAAGTTATGCTTTCAGTTATTTCTAGCTGTGGTTATAATTAACCTTACACCGCCTTCTTATTTGATATTTTTTCTAATATTGTAAATATGTACATGAAAATAATATACTGCGATTACATAATACCAACACAAAAAGGTTAAATTAATTGTTAACGCTTTTTTTTTTTGAACGCTGATCACGATGACAGTATCAAAATTAATATGGTTGCACATGTTTTTGGCGAAATATAGATATTACGTACTAATGTTCTTCAACTTTCGCTGTTATTTCATTGTACGGTGTGAATTGAAAGCAATAAGAAAATATCTGAATAATAAAGCCCGATTATCAAGCGTTCAATAATTTGTTATATTAACCCATTAAGGCCCAAATAAAAACCAACATTCAAAAGTCAAAATTTTTAGAAATTCATATTTATTTGGTTGTTATAAATCGATGGAAATGAAGTAAGTATAACACATTTTTTTTTAATAATATGATCCTGTACTCAACTGAGTACTCTGGGCGGATGTAAGAACAAAATTTATGATTTTTCAAAAAAATTAAAAATTAGAAATTCAAGTTTTTATAATACATGAAACGATATATTTGTTTTATGCAATTTTACTTTGTATGGTATTTTTCAAAGCAATCGCTTTTTATGCAAAGCGTTTACTAGACATTTTTTGCAACGCCATTGCATACGCGAATGACACAATGTGCAGCGTAATTGCTTCTCGATTTTTTGGGCGAAATGTCCAACATTATCATGCCTGATGCCACCGGGAACTTGACACAGTACATTTATTTTACGAGACTTATTGCTTATATGGAGATATTGCTGAGTGACGTATCTTGTGAAATCGAGTAAGTTTGTTTTTGTTCCACTTGAGTAACAAAGTTAATGTAACTTCCAAGCGTTAGTCATTATCACATTGATCATTTGAGTGAATAGACACCACCACCACTTCTCTCCTCTAATACTAATTCTGTAGATATTGGTTGATTAGTCATTCAGGTCAACTCCGCCCATGCCGGCATTATAATTGTGGTATAGGAAAGACTGCTTTACAGCAACTGCCTGTTTTGTTCTTGACCATCGTTTGACCGTAGCCAGAATTTCAATAAAATCGTGGTTAGCCTGAAGTGGACAACTCTTTTATCGATGTCCTCAAATGGTTTCTGTGGCATCGAGTCTCTTTAGATTTCAAGAAATTTAAAAGATCAAGTGTAGTAAACTAGTTTCCAAAATACACTATGTGATCTCCTGGGCTGCCTAGATATTCCGGCAAGAAGTCAGCATATCACCACCAAGACCAAGCGATTTTTCCGTTCCTTGCTTGTTTTTGCCACAATATGTTTCAAAGGCGTAACAGAATCCTGTAGAACTACACAACATCCCGTTCTTAAACCCAGATCGCACGGGTTTTCCACGAATAAATTGTTTAGCAGGATGACGGCCAAAATATTTTACCATTGCTTCGTCGATACTAAGGTCTCTGTGGAGTAATCCCCATTGATCTTAAAAATATTTTTATCAAAATTAACTCCATTCAACATCGTTTTCTTCATGGAATCTTCCTTCAGACAATACCTGGTACCTTGTCAACGGTAAGAAAATCACACACACGTCAATTTTAGTTTCAAAAAGCACTAGCTAACGAGAAAAAAAATATTTTTTGTTCCTTTCAACTATTAAAGTCAAGTTTGTTTTTTTTTAATGGCAATGTTTTTCTTTTTTTTAATAATAATTTTTTTTTTCCCTATCGTGTGTTCTGTGGTAGAGCATTATCGAACTCGAAAAAGTTTTTCGAAAGGAATTATTTAATAACAAAAGTTTAAATCAGATCTTTTTTGCAGATATAATACCTTAGAAAATATGCGAGTATTGATGATTGTAATAGATTTAGATTAGATTAGGGTTGGGATGGCGGATCTATTTCACCATCACCTATTCAGACCTATTTGATTCCCTTTTTCATAAAAGACGCTAATTTTTCCTTCTTAATTAATCCTATCATCCTTGAGAGCGGCTTCTTTCTGTAGCTGCTAGCTGTGACGTTCTCCACGCCTAGTACTAGAAACCTTGTCCTCGCCAGGCTGTTACATTGGCATAGCACATGTGTTTCTTCCTCCTCTTGCCACAGTCTACAAGTAGCATCATCGACCAGGCCTATACTGTGCATGTCCTATGTCCCATCGACCCACTCTTCGGTAGGGCACCTGTACATATGCCTATTTAGTATACAGTGATCGATCAATCAGCAGACGTACTATACTTTTGACAGTTTTCCTATATTTATTCAGATCTTTAGTAAAGTCAGGCCTCTGTTCCCTTAGAAATTGTTTTGCCTGTCTCTGCCTCGAGAATTGTTGTCCCTACTCTCTGGACTGATTATGTATCTATTCATTGATGGATTTTTTAAATTTGAGATTTGGTAATACCTACCAGAAGAAGGGCCACTTCCAACGAATAATTTTGACCAGCCTCGCTTACTAACATCTTACTAACAAAAAGAAATTATTGATAAATCGTGAATTGGAAATATTGCTTGTAGACAGTATTAAGTATGGAAAATACAAGAACGCATTACGAATTATTTCTTTATAAAAAGAGCAAATAGCATAATACGCGAAATGAGAAACTTCGTATATATGCAGTGTCGCTGTTTGGATTCTGCCACATTTAAAGATATAAAATGTTATATGTAGTTCGTTAGTAGGAGCTAAATGCAAATGAAGATTATTATATATATATATATAAGTCACTTGGAAGAATTCATAGATTTTAAAACTACTATACAAACACTTATACAGACGGTTTTCAGAATAGCAGTTAAGCCACTAGTATATATGCATACAATAAAGTATTCCTACTTATCAAAGAACTCGTCACTTGCAAAGAGTTTTTTTTTACTTTCACTGTATTTCTATGTACCCGTTCTTTTGGCTTTGCTGTAATTCTAAAAATTATGTATTCTATATTCTTTGCGCTAGTACTTTTTCTTGAAGACATTTAAGTATTTTTATTTTATTTCTAGAAACACAGTTAGTAACATTTAGTTCTGGCGGTAATTTTTATCCAATACCTTCCCAATTGGATGGAATATCGGTTTATCTGCGTGGTGATAGGATATTCGTCGATTTCCCAAATATAGGTGTATTAATAAAATGGGACAAATGGGTAAGTGTACATTGAATATTCATTAATATGCAGTATACAGTGTGTTCCCGTATCGAGGCATGAATAGGTTATTGAAATTAATAAGTTATGCATGCAAAGTACGCTAAAATAAGATCAAGCATGCTTTGAACATTTACAAAAAAAAAATATTTTTCCTACTAATAAAGTGTCCGTTTGTAGGAGATACGACAAAAGTTGTTAAACACTTCGTTCAAATTAAAATAACAACTCATATGATCTAAAATATTTATTCGTGGAATATGTCTGCCGCGGTTATTGGCACATTCCTCAATTTTGTTCTGAAAAATATTAAATGCTGCTCTTATCTCGTCAAAGGAAATTGAAAGTTTAGAGCATGGTTCTCTAACACGTTTACATCATTTGGATTCTTACTTGAATATTCTATTTCTTCCGGGTCCAAAAGAACCCTTATATGTTAAATCAGGAGATCCGGGCGGCCACAAAATGTGACCAGCATCCAATGTGCCTCTTTGAAATGAGTCACTCTACATTATATTTATACACGTGTGAATAATCGTTCTTTTGCTGTTATGGCATTTTTATAATTTTTAACAGTTATGTGTTGTACAGCATTTTTAGGTGTGTCATAGATTCTTTCACCAAATGTCGGTGTTTGATTTGTTCTTCTTGTGCTATTTTTCAGTCGGGTCCGTATCAATTTCATAGTCATCAGTTTTTCTCGGTGCTCCGTTGTCAAGTTTTTGTTTTGGAGACCCTGTGCTATTTTTAATTACCTATATATTGTTCCAAAAGCTAGTTTGGTTAATCGCTACGTTCGTTCAAAATTCTTGATTTGTACTTCGTTATTTTCTTCTATCAGGTTATTATAGGTACAGAGAATTATCTGTTTCGCATCTTGTGGTAAACGCTTTCTTTACTGTGCTCCAATTAGAGGCGCCCCCAGCAATTTCAAATTTTGCGCCCCTTTTTCATACCACAACGCTAATTTAACTTTTATTGCTGCCACATGTTATCGTTTAGAAACTTCACCAATTTATTTTGTTCACTGGTTTACTTACTAGGTACATAAACAAATGAATAATAAAATAGTTCTGTTGTTAAGAAGTCTTTAATATTATGAAGGCACAAATTCTCTTGATAGTGCGCCCAAAGATGCCTGCTGCTACTACAAGTAAATTTAAACACTATGTACTATCACTTAAAACTAAGAAGCAGCGGTTGTTGCTTACGTTTTGCAATGATCTAATTTCTTCGTATAAGTTCGTAACATTTTCGTATTTCAATCATTGTAATGGCCCATACGGTGACGTATACACCAGCCGCCACTGAAACTAAGTAAGATTATACGTAATCCAAAGAACTGCTTAGTTTTGGTTTACATGGTCCCCACCATTTTCCATGCACCTCATTATTCTTCTGCGCATTTTCGAATGTGCATTTCTCAACATTTTGCCAGTTATTGCTCAGACGCAGTTAGTTTCTTCAATATGCTATAAGTTCATGAATTAGTCGCTCTTTATACACCATTCCCTTCAAATATCCCCTCATGAAAGAATCTAGGGCGGTTAGGTCAGGAAACCTCGTAGGCCAAGGATTGGCTGAGAACTTTCTTATCTAAGCATTTGCTTCGTACTGGTAAGATTGAGTAGATAGATATACCATGTTGCTGAAAAATTATAGTAGTCCTAATGCCTAAGGATAAGTTGTCTAAATATGTTTGCAACATATTTAAGTATCTGTCGACATTTAAAGTTCCGCACTACGGACTCGTTTTGAGTTGTACTGATTGCGACATTCAATTGTAAAATTTGGATTCTCGTCCTCCCACCACCTGTAGTTCTGAGAGCTTACAGTTCCTTTAGACCTAAAGGTGGATTTATCTGAATGTTGAATCTTTTTATTAGAATTATTAGAAACCTTGTCCTCGCCAGGTCTTCACATTGGCACAGCACAAGAACTGGTGTTTCTTTCTCCTCTTAGCAGTATCTGCAAGTTGCATCATCTGCCATGCCTATGTTGTACATATGCCTATTTAGTGACCAGTCAACAGACCTACAATCATTTTGACAGTTTTCCTATCTTTATTTAGTAGATCTCTAGTAAGTTCAGGCAACTGTTCCTTTAGGAACTCTTGCCTGTCTTTGTCCCGGTGATTTTTGCTACCACTCTCTGGACTGATTATGTATCCATTCATTGATGGATTTTTTAATTTGCGATTTGGTAGTGCCGAAAGAGGGGGTCGGCTCCAACGAATGGCCTTGACGAACCTCGCCTGGCCAGTTCGTCCGCCGCCTCATTTCCTCTCACGCCCGAGTGGCTAGCGCCCAGGCCAGTGTTAGTTTCCTTTGGCTGCCCACCTCATTTAGGGCGCTTACACAGTCCCAAATCAGCTTAGAGTCCACGCTCGTGGAGTTAACCGCTTTAAGTATGGACTGGCTGTCAGAGAAGATAGCGACGCTTTTACCTGGCTCGGTACATCTTTCTATTTCTCGGACACAGTGATGGATTGCAGCAACCTCAACTTGGAACACAGTCGTATCTTTGCTGAAGCTTACCGAAAGAGCCTTTTTAGGCTTCTTAGCGTATATTTCCGCTCCAACGCCGTAGTCCGTTTTAGAACCGTCAGTATACCAGTTTGAGTCCGCTCTTACCTGAGTACCTGTCTCCCAGTCCTTCTTTTCTGACATTATAAGCTGATATTTTCTATCTTGGTTAAATATCTGAACCATGGCATCATATGGCATTCCTAAAAGGTGTGCCTCCTTGAGTTAGTCTAACAGTTTTTTTATAGTCAGCGCCGTGCGATTTACATATCGGTACTTAACTATGCAAAAGTTTGTGTACTGTGTACTAATTACCCTTGTGTATAACCAAACAGTCATCTTGGGGCTAAGTCCCCAATTCTTTCCACACAGCCTCCTGCACCTACCTAGGGCGATGGTGGCTTTGCTGGCCACTTTATGGATATGTGAATTGCATGTATGCCTTTGATCAAACCATACCCCTAGGTATTTCGCCTCTTTGACATATGTAATCCTCTCGCCTCCTATCACTAGTGGCTGTTTTGAATGTAAAGGCGTCAGTTATCGGATTTGATGAATCCCGAGAACATTCTCAATTACCAATTCAAAATCTCATGCCACGAGTTCTGAGTCGCTGAGAGCATTTTGAATTGAACTTCCATCAAACGCCGAATATCAGGCTGACCAAGTATTTCGATGAAGAAACTTTATCGATCTCAATAGGCATTTGTTGAATAAATGGTTAAAATAGACAAAAACATGTTTTTGGGTCCTTTTGAATACAATCTTTACACGTGAATGTCTCGAAAACAAGAGCCAACTTTACAAGATTCAGCGTATTAGAATTGCGTTTTCTACCGAGGACCGACCAGGCTTGGAAAAAATAAGCTTCCGGTTCGAGCACAATGTTATTAATAATAGTTGATTAACAAATATTTCTATTGTATATTACAAATAATTTAAAATGCAGCTCCATGCATTCACATGTTGTCAGCAAGTAACTGGTAACTTTTAAATGAGGCGCAATAAAACCATTTTAACAGGCTAATAGCTATTCTAATATTTTTAATCGCAGTTTCCCTAAAATACTGATGCCGTATCTTAACACATCAATTGGATACAACTTTAAAGCTTGTTTACATAGTTCTGCACTATAGAAAATAAAAATGTTTTGCTAGAATCGTAATACAAAATCTTTGAAACCAAAGGCTATGCAAAAAATAGGATTTAAAATTCAATAAAGTTTCCATTGTTCCTTATAAAATTACATTGCCAAAGCGACAACATATGTCTTATGTTAAAATTCGTAATTTATTCTTTGCGAACATCACTTTTTTTTTAAAACGTGTAGGTATTGAATCTACCATTTTTTGAGTTGTTTCTGTTGTTGTATTGTCTCATGCTTGTCGCCAGTATTTGTTTAATTTATTATATTTTTATTGCCTATTTATTCACGCTGATATAAATCTTATACATTTTGATAGAACAGTATTTCGAATCGTTCTGTTAAGAGTATAAAGCTTTTTTTTTTATAAATTTCACACTTTTCTAATATATTTGTTCATTGCTTGTAAAACTGTTTCGTTTTAAGGTGAATGTTCTTTAACATTGGTTAGCCTCTTTTCAGCAATATGATATTTACCTTTAATTATTATATATTTACATCATTATATAATGATAATATATATATTTTATCATAGGAAATGGTTGAAATTATTGTCGACAACAAAAGAAATTATCATCCCTTGGGTCTTTGCGGAGATAAAGATCAATGCTCGTCCAACGATAGGAAGTTAAGAAACAATCAAACGACTGACGATTTTTTGCAATTTTTAGAAGAATGGCAAACCGACAGTAAGTGCATCTACGCATTATAAATACGTTCGAACAAAGTATATACATAATACACGAGCTGTGTTTCAGGAGGGTCATGTCCGGACACGATTCAATCGCAATCGTCGTGCAAATCCAACGTGGACAAAACATTGAAGGCTATCCAGAGTTGTATGGTGTTGAGGGGAAGCCGGTTTCAAGAAGCTCGCCAAGTAAGCGATATAATATACGGTCGATGCTCTGAATGCGAATCAATGTTCCCGCCATTTGTGACTTGCCAAACAAGTTAATATTTAATTTGGCTCGCATATATTTGTTTTAATCAAGGGTTATTTAGCATTTTATGTAAAACAAACTACTAACAATAAGAAAAAGTCGACAGCGGACATATTTGTTGAATACTAATGCGCCGGGTTAACTGAAAAAAGAAAAGTAAATGAAAGAAATAACACATATAATGTTCAGAATTATATGTATTTACAAAAATTAGCACTGATAATGCAACCATAAATATTTTATTTAGGATGAGATATGGCAAAATAATGCATTTACATATTATAAATAATTCTTGGTCATACAATTAAACTCCTTTGATGCATAGTGGTTTTTAGGATGTTATATTTCCTAGTAGTCATATTATTAACTGAATTAGAAAATTGAAAAGTTCAAAATATTTTTAGATTGTTACAGTAAGTACTTAATGACGTTCGTCTGATCTAAAGGCGATAAAGAAAACATATACTGTAAATAATGAATTACGGTTTTCAATTTATTATGTTTTACTACATTGTGTAATTTGTGAAAATTTTGTCACTCAGAACTAAGTTGAAGAAGAAATTCAAATTCTCTATTGTCATTTGTATCTTCATTGTCATGCTTATCTTTAATATTTATTGCTATGGAAATATTAGCTTTTGATATATAAACTAATTTCTTTTTAAAAAAATTAGCACTCATTTAAAACAGGCTTCAAAGCACAACAAAGAAGTCATTGAAAGTAAACGTACATATACAGCTAAAGCCAAACCTACCCCAAACACTATAATACGTCGGTAACTCTCGATAAACTGGGAGTGGGGAAGTAATACCTAATACCCATGATACAAGAAAATAAGGTATGCTCATATGAAAACCAAAACTCGTCTTTTTCGCGCATGGCCCTTAGATACGTCATCACTCGGCTATCGCCATTGTTGTTGATGCGTTTACCAAATTACCATATTTATTTTAACAAGTTTCGGTTTATTTTTAAATCGATTAGAACACTTTATTCAGTTTTTATTTAATGTTTTGTGCCAGCTTATGCTTGTAGTAGTTTCGATTTACGTGTATAGTGATTTTAGTTAGGTGTTATAAGTTCGTTTTAGGTTTTGTGTGGATAAACTGTTTATAAACGTTGTAGTGGAAATTCTTGAGTGACTTTCATTCGTTTGAGGGAGTAGAATAAAAAGAATTGATAAATGAATTTGTAAAAAAAGAAAAATAAAACACTGCACTCACAATCATTAATTAATTCTTTCTTTTCTTATCTGTATTTTTTTTTTATTCCAACACTGTCTGCATTAAAGTTTGTACCAGACTAATAGATATTTCATTTGCCATTAAAAAAAAATATGAACCGCTTACAATTAGTGAAATTTTAGTACGTGTAAGTACAAACAAGTATGAAGGTAAGAGCTAAAGAAGTGTAGAACATGTTCAGTTAAAGTAAAGCTTGTAATTATTAATGCTTTATTTGCTTCATTGCACTAAAATAAGCAAACATGAATTGTTATACTAAAGGCAAAAAATACTTTACATCAACAGAATCGCTCATCACAAAGCAATAACGATTTTGCATTCAATTGAAAATTACATTTAAAAATGTGAATTATCTAAAATTTTGTTTCAATGCAAATTTGATTGAAGGAAATGGCAAAAAAAAACAATTTTATTGATTTTAATAGGATAGTTTTTAAAAAAATGGGAGTTACTTTTCTTTACATTGGTGATATCTAGAGTTGGGCAACTGTCCAGATACGTATTACGACGCGGGCCTCAAATAATGTAATATAAATAAAGCAGATTAATTGTATTATTGTAATTTAGTATGTATTTATAAAACATACGTCATATTAATAGAGTTGTGCAAATTTTCCTTGGGGACAAAATCGGAGAGAGCGGGCTAACAAACGGGCCACCTTGCGATGCATTCGCATTTTATACCACCACATCTTAAAAAAATTACATTTTATAAGAAAAACATGCACTGTTGTTACTGACTTGCAACTCTACGGTTCATCGCTTTGTTGGAGTACATAAGTTGGAGCGCACGTTCTGAATACATACCTGCCGCGCCGGAAAATTTGCCCAACTCTAGTGATATCTATTAAATTATTGGATTAGTAGTGTTGTTTGGCCCTCAAATACGTCACACCTAGATGCGCAAGAGCATACCTTATTTTCTTGTATCATGCCTAATACCTACATATCACTCTACTAAGTAGAAGCGCGATGACTGCGATGATGAGCCGTAGTCATTAAGTTGTCGTATAGGAAGTCGAATGCATTGAAATTTATGTGTATATTTATTATACCCCGCTATTACTGCACTCTTATTATAATTAATTTTATTTATACCCTTAGTTGGGTATGCACTCGCTTGCCTTAATTCTCGTTCATTTTTTTCCATTTCATAAATGAATCTTGCTTTATTTTAAGAGTTATTTTAATTTTATCTCAATTGTTATTGTTTTGAAATTAATAGGTAGCTATGAAAGTTTACAACTTCGATGAAAGAAAAACATTAAGTGGTACCATCAAGGGCACTGATTGCGAAATATTGTTAATTTATTTTACTTTGCGTTTTCGGATTCCTTTTAATTTTAGCCGTTAAGTTATTATTATTACATGGACTCTACTTTATTTTACAATTTCGAATATCTTTTAATTTTAGCCCTTTATTTATGTATTTATTTTTATTTGCGTACATAAAGTTGCTGAAACATACACAAGAATGATAATTATTCTTATCGACATTTATTGAAAATATCAGAGGCAATTACCAGCAGAAGTTGTTACCTATTTAATATTGCTTGGAAAAACACTACATAAATAATTTATTATTATTAGCATTTATGGCGGATAATGGATATGTGCTTATTTCTAACCAGATGGAGAGATAGTATGTATTTTGTAGGTAAGTTTATCCTCTGTGAATACGTAATAGAGGATGAACTTACCTACAAAATACATACTATCTACCCATCTGGTTAGTAATAACCCCATGTCCATTATCTGAAATAAATGCTAATAATTATTATTATATTATAAATTATTATATATAGGTAACAACTTCTGCTGGTAATTGCGTCTGATATTCTTAATAAATGTCGGTAAGAATGATTATCATTCTTGTGTATGTTTCAGCAACTTTGTTTACGTAAGTAATAATAAATAATAAAAAAAGTAAATAGCTAAAATTAAAAGAATTTTGAAAACGTAAAGTAAAATAAATTAACAATATTTCGCAATGAATGCCCTTGATGATACCACTTAATAATATTTTTTTTTTTTTCATCGAAGTTGTAGCCACCTTCTAATTTCAAAACAATAATAATTGAGATAAAATTAAAATAACTTCTAAACTAAAGCAAGATTGATTTATAAATGGAAAAAAAATGAACGAGAACTAAGGCAAGTAAGTGCATAACCACCTAAAGGTATAAATAAAATTAGTTATAGTCTTATAATATGGGTGCAGCAATAGCAGGGTATAATAAATAGACACATAAATTTCAATACATGTGACTTCCTGTACGGTAACTCAATGACTAACGCATAGAAAAGGATAAAATAGAATGGTCTCTCTTTGTATAAAAATTGGTTATTTTTTTAAGAGCGCCATCTTACCTATGGATTCACAACTATTGGAGATATTATTGAAACCTACACCACAATGGTTCGTAACTAAAAAAGGCGGTATTTTTTGAAAAATATACCACTGATATTTTGATGTAGCTATTACATTTGTACCTCTGAACTAAACAGTATTAAGCTTAATTGTTTTGCATTCGACTTAATACTGCTTAGTTCTGAAGTACAAACTTAGTTCAAATGAAAATTGATATTTTACCAGAAAAATTAAATATTCAATTATTGTTTTCTTTTTAAATGAACAAAATACAGATTTTTGGTAAAGCATCATTTTTTTACAATAGAAATGTCTGTTACAATTAAAACACATAATGTAAGTAAATATTTTATTATACATTTCACGATAATAAGCTGTGACTTCAGATCTTAACACGAAAAAAAAAGAAAAAAAAAAAAGGATTGTAAATGTCTTGAAATTAGTCAAAATGCACTAATTAAAAATTGATTTAAAATTACTATGTTGCACATTATTTCTGTTTCTTTTGCTGTTTATGGGAAGCTATGTTTTTAAAAGGGTCATTAATAGTTAAAGGTTTAAAACGACTGTCTTTGCCATTAAGAATCTTATTTATAGATTTTGTCCACCCGAAAATCATAAGGTTGACTAAATTATTTAGAAAAATATCTACTAAATTAGGATGACGTTCACATATAATATTGCTAAAATCCATCTTACTTTTAACACATTCTACGATTGTGCGACAAATATTATTGTTTAAACAATTTCTGACAATTTCTTGGGATACTACAATTGCACATTCATGAAAAATACTCATGAACAATGTTGATGGCAACATCAATTATTTAAGATCATATCGCTTTGCCATTATTAATTTATATTGTTCTCCATCAGATGTTACGAGTAAATTTTTCATGCAGGTATCGCATTTGTCCACTTGTTTATATATTTTTCTGGCAATGTAACCGCAGAAGTAATTTTCTACATAAACATGTACCGGCTTATGTGTTACATCTACCATTAAATTAATACTGGTAATGGATGGTTTAAGAAAACCAATTATTAATTGTCAATGTTTTAAATGAATTTGTGAAGCCCTTGCAAGTGGGGTTGATGTTCCTCACACCATGACTTCTGATGCAGCAGAAGAAATTCTCGATGGCATCTTGATTAAATCGCCTTTGCATGATGTATGTAAAGCCAAGTGAAGAAAATTTTCTCCATAAACCCATCAATCATACGTATCCAATTTTCGATAGATGGTGGTTTACTTTTTTGTTTTGATATCGCTATTTTGCATATACCATAACAAATTATCCGTAAGTCACTCTAACAAAAAATATAATTCACACAACACAAAACCATAAACGCAAAAAAAACAAAGAATAACTGTCACTCGGTTGTTAAACAGAAAATGGCTGCTGGAAATAGTAAACACGAACGTCATTAGCTAATAGGGCGACCCTTGCGGATTTTTCTTGGTACTATCTTCTGAATAGTTACGAATCCATTGGTAAGATGTCGCAAAATTTCGAAATACAAGCGATGTAAACAAGATGATTAGAAATCAGAATTATTGTATGAAATCCTTTGGCGGTAACTACAAAGGTTTTAATTCTGGGAGTGTAAATCGCTGGGCAAGCCGAAAAGGGTGCGGCATCCCCTACATGGTACCATAACTCCTACCTCTGCAGTTGAAAATATCAACTCACGTGTTTGTTCGAATACTCTTCCGATAAAGACTACCTATCTGAATGTTAAATGAATTTGTACAAGATTGCAATGTATATGTTTCTGAAACTTGAAATTGTTTAAATATTTTCTTCACATAGGTGCTGAATCCAGATCCATTCGTTGAAGCTTGTTTCTGGAACTATTGCGACTGTCAAGAAGCTGATCCTACGAATTGTTTATGCGATACATTTGAGGCTTATGGAAGAGCGGCCATCAATGCAGGCGCTAAGAAAGTTGATTGGAGAAATGGCGAGGATGGCAAACTATGTTTCCGTACGTACTTAGTATATACTGGTGATGGATACTACGGAATACTATTGATTCTTTCTCCGTGAATCTAATTTAATTAACTTAGATTCCAAATGTTAACGTTTATTTTCTCGTATAATTTTATTTATTGGCCATTTTTATAATCAGAACGCTTTCCTTACATTTATTTATTTAACTTGATCATCAACTTAACCTTCAACTTCACATATCACTTTTAAAATATTTTTCAAATTTTTCTTGATATAATATGTTTAAAGAAGTGTAATGTTAACTGTGGGTACTATTTTTATTATAATTACGTTTTACTTTACTAGCCGAAACTAGTCCCAGTGCAAATTAAAAATATTGCTGTTAGAAATTTATTCATTACTAATATTATTACAATATCGACCATTTGCAACTATTTTTTCCATTTTTTACTATCCGCCGTTTTTTTTTTCCAGGCTAAGGTTGCCATATTTTCAAAAGCTAAAATACGGACAGTGCACCATATCAATTTTCCATGAAATGTTCTTCAATATTCATTTGAGACATATTGTTTAATTATTATATAAAAATATAGATACATACCTCTTCAGACGAAGGAAATGCAATGTTAACACTGTGCAGGACAACAATAAATTGAATACTACAATAATACTACCCTTATATAGTACCCTTTGTAAAAGTTTATAACTTTTATATATTCACTGTTGAAATGTTTAAATTGCTTCTTTCTGGTCTCCAGATATTATTCATTATTGAAAATGTTCCTTCAACTAACGCTGATGTTCCAGGTAGGCAAAAGATATACTCCACTAAGTTTTGTAAATTTTTGCATTCGGATTGATTTGAATGCAAGTTTTGAAACATTTTAATCCATCTTTCCGAAGCAGACATGTCAAAACTTAAATTGGGATTTTCATATATTTTGTTTATTAATGTTATTTCATCAAAAAGATCGTCAATATTAATTAGATTACTCTGAGAAATACTTTTATTTGCTATGTGTGTAGATTCTTCTATTTCCTCCCATAGCAATTTTCGATTAAATTGTATCCACTGGAGTGGAGTGTGAGTATCACCAAAACTATTCTTCCACAAATTTGAGTAATTCATACAATCTTGATAAAAAGAAGCTATATTTTCTTTAAATTGCTTTTTACTGTTGTTGTGCTTGTAGGATTTCAGTGAGGTGCAGTGATTTCTCTAGCAATTTTGGCGCCGATTTTCATCTAGTTCGTTTATTTATCACTCCCATTGCAGAATTTTCTACTGGTATGTAATTGAACATAGATAATGGATCAGCCATACGCTACACAACACTCTTAACATTTATTTGCTCTCATGATCAACCCCATTCCTCTTAAATACTTTTAATTTTTTCCACTCTGCTTTTGTAACTGATATTTTCTTCTTGGCTTTCGTATTCCTTAGGCGAGGATTTTACTTTCAAACGGGTTTGTTGATATAGGGAGTTCTTCTTTTATGAAAACATGGTCTAGTGCTCTTGCTTTTGAGGCAACCATTTACCTCTACTATGGTGTATTGATGTGAAAAATAAGTTTTCTTAACGTTATCTTGACTATACTCTATGGTAACTGGTATCCCTCTTCCAGTAGTTTTCCGATAAGTAGGTTGCATTACGTATTGTTCCGATGTTTACTTTCCGTAAGTTATGAGTTCTTTAAAGATTGCTCCAGCAAAGAAACCACAATGTAGATTATTATTTTAACGAAAGATGTCCAGCCAGTTTTTCGTCACTCCTCTAAATATTTGAAAATGGAAAGTATAATTTTGGAATCATTTATCAAATGTGAATTCATATGTATGTATGTGGGGAGGGTGATGTTACACTGCAACCTAAGAGATTTATGGTGTCCCCTATTCTTGCTGCTTTACAGTTGGCCTTGCAATCCTATTCCTTTCAGAAAGTGTAGGATATCAGAAGGCCCCAGGTTAGGTAAGTCTCCGTCTTCGATTTCACATACTCCCAGGTGCAACGCCCTTGAGTTGCTAAGTAATTTGAAAGGAAGTGGATGGGTGTTTCATCCTGTTCCCCACAAAATCTACATTCAGATCCCTTTGCGAATCCAAGCTTAAGGTCTGTTTTTGTTCTCACTTTGGACGGTTCTATTACCGTTCAGAGTAGTAGACCAGCACACATCATGACCTTGTCGTGTAGTGGGAAACTTTTTACTGCACACAGGACCGTTTGCTTTGAACCGTAATAGAACCGTCCAAAGTTGGAACGAAAACAGACCTTTACTCATATGTCCTTTCAGTTTACAATGGCCTGAAAGTATTTCTGTTAACATGCGAACGTTGTTCTTTCTCAGGTTGATGCATTCTGTAAACCTCTTCTGGTTATGGGCTATAAGGCCCCCCCCCCTGGATATTTTGCCACTAATTAGATTTTCTCTGCTCCATTTCTCTTTTCAGTGTCTTCGGTATTGTACTGCTACTATTACCCAAAGAGGTTCAGGCCCTACACAAGGCCCTACAAAAGGTATACCAGCCCCTTTTTTTTGCGAGGTTATCCGTTATTTCGTTTCCTTCCACTCTTCTGTGACCCGAAACCCAAAGCAGGGTTACTTTATTCCTTTTGCCCAGCTCATTTAATTTCCCTAGGCATTCTCAGATCATCTTGGAACTGATTTCATGTGAACTCAGCGCCTTGATGGCTGCTTGACTATTAGACAGGATGATATCTTCTGCTTTCGGTAATTTCTGTCAATACTGAACTGGACGCATCTTTCAATAGCGTGCATTTGCGCCTGGAAGATACTTGGGTAATTTCCCAAGCTTTCGAAGTACTTGGTTCTAGTCGCGTATATTCCTATTCCAATTCCCTCTGCCGTTTTGGAGCCATCAGTGTACCATTTGATGGCATTTCTATTCAATTTCAAGATGGTATTACGATCCCACTCTCCCACTAAGCTTTGTGGTGAATTCCTTCACAAAGCTGAATTTCTTTGACATGTCATCCCGGGGCTTGTAACATATACATTTAGATGTTTAAATAGAAAATTAATACTAGACTTGTGGATTATACCTATACACTACACAAAATGAATCCTTAGGCGCCCCGCAGACAAGAACTATTAGTAGTGATTAAAAACTGCAGTTCCTTTTGTGCGATTATGGAAGCAGGATGCTCATTGCAAATCCTTTACAACATTGGGAGGAATGACTCCTAGAATGAATGCAATGATGATATGTGCACTACTGAATTACCCATATAATTAATAATTTTTTTTCATTATATCCATGTAACATAGGAAACTATAGTAATACATGTAAAATATAATAACTTAAACAATATATTAACATAAAATATAAAATAACCTCTAATATTTATCTATCATATTGACTACTTTTGCAACTTCACTCCATCTCAATTCTGTTACATCCTTCTTGGAGTACCATGGAAGTGTAAAGTAGTATAAAGTAGGACGTCTTTTTACTTCCGCAACCAAGCTTCTGTTTTTGCTCATTTTCTCTGTAGCACAAGAATCAGCGAGAAAGCACGAAAAATATGTAGGTGTTAGTAATCGTCACAGAAACCCAACTCACTGATGCCTGGGCAGCAGAGTCAACTGGAACTGATTACTAATGCATTAGTGTCTCGTTCAATTACACAGGTGGTGACTCCGGGCAGACTGGTTAGTGATCAGTTTCTTTCGAGCAGCTTCGTATGCGGAGGAGCTTACGAGAACAACGTATTTCTAAAAAAAAAAAATAACTTAAATGAAGTGAGGTATTAAGTTTAGGTTTTGGGAAATAAGGAACCCAATCATCCTTTCGATTTATTCGTTTACTATTATTTTCACTTCAATTTTCTTTACTACAGCTACATGCCCGGGAGATCTCTTATATTTTCCGTGTTCGCCAATGGGAGGACGGCAAACTTGCGACTCAGACGTGCCAGCCGGCGGACAAAGCTCGGAGAAGTGTGAAGAGGGATGTTATTGCACTGCGAATACATTTTTATACGAAGACACTTGTTACATCAAAAGGAGATGCCCTTGTTCCTTCGAAGGACAAACTATAAAACCTGGAGGCGTTGTCACGAGGAATTGTCATACTTGCACTTGTATTGATGGAAAATTCAATTGTGTCAAGGTACTTTGCTAAACTATTACAAAACTCATATAAGACAATAATATCTGTATGTAACTATGCAATTTACAACCTAGTGAAATCAGACACTTATTTGGACATTTAAACAAATAAAGTAAAACCTGGTAACACCACTACATACATTAAAAATTACTATAAATTATAACGAATTATAGGAATATAGGAATTTTTAATTACACTGGTTTTTTTTTTGATTAGACACAAGCGATTTTTTTTTTAATTTGTTCCATTGCTTATTTTTGGGGGATATTGACAGTATGGTAGAGCCTCCCACCTCAATTGGTCCGAAAAAACATAATGTCTTAGACACAGATCCAATATCATCTTGCTTTGGCCATCTGAATTTGTTTTTGGGAAGATATTACAAGAATTTTATTTTAACTTCTGTAACTTCTTCTTCGACAGCGTGACCAACATCAATCAAATCAACTCTAGCCAATTCTTAAGACTCCCTCCTTGAATTATTATTCACTTTTTTTTTTTTTTTTTTTGATGAAAAACGTCAATTACCAATGAGTTCGGATCGGAGTCAGAGTGTTTCGTTGCCTTGGTCGAGAACTGAAAAAGGAATACCGCGAGTTTCCGTTGTGGGGCCTTTGCTATTTTTAATATATGTAAATAATTTATCTAAAAATATCTCCGATGCTGAGATGTATCAGTTTGCGGACGGTAATTTCGGGGGACGATGTTGCCAGTCTTTCTAGTGCTGCCTCGTCTGTTGTACACTCGATGAATGAGTGGTGTACAGCTAACAAAATGAGATTAAACCACAATATGGCCGGAGTTATTCAATTTTCCCTTACGGACGCCAAACAATCTGTACTAGTTTGGTCCACGAATAACCGCTCGATTTGCCTGAATAAGAGGGCTAAGTTCTTGGTAGTATGGCTAGAACCTTCACTGGGCTGGAGATACCAGATTGATTACATTCTAAAAAAAAACGTAATGTCTTAGACACAGATCCAATATCATCACGCTTTGGCCATCTGAATTTGTTTTTGGGAAGACATTACAAGAATTTTATTTTAACTTCTGTAACTTCTTCTTCGACAGCGTGACCAACATACCATTTCGTCAATCAAATCAACTCTAGCCAATTCTTAAGACTCCCTCCTTGAATTATTATTCATTTTTTTTTTTTTGATGAAAAACATCAATTACCAATGAGTCAGCTGCCTCCATCCTCTTTTGCTGTAATTGCTCCGGTCGTTTAAAACTCAAGGTGCCTCTTCTTCTCTTCATAAACCCTAAGTACCAGTATTCACCAAACCTATTATCCTTGAAAGGCGTCTTGATAATAATAATAGTAGCATACTCCTTTACTAAATCCAGAAGTTTCCCCCTATCTATTGGGTGTACCAACTAGGTACATTGAGCTACCTAATCCTCAATTTCTTGGGATAATGCGGTTCCTATTCCACAACCGATTTCAATTGTACTTGATTTTCTCCCCATAATTATTTGATATATTACTGAGCGAGGTGTAGAGTCATGCTAGTTTCTTGCCTTTATAGTTGCGAGGCATTTTTCCGAAAACCCTTCAAACTTCGTTCTTTAGATCTGCAACAAGTAGGTAACTAATATAAAGACAGTGCCTATAGTTACTCCACATTAATGATAAATTAAAAAATAAAAGTTGGGATATGTGTAGACAACCTATTTTTTTTTTTTTCTAATCAAAGGAAGGCCAGGGTAAAAAAAAACTTAAGTGAGTATTAAAAATGACATATTTTTAAACAGAAAAAAAGATGTTACTTAAAGATACAAGCGCTATAAGAAAAATCGAAATAAAAATGTGCAAAATCAGTCGGCAAAACGACATTTCGGTAATTTTTCACGTGACAACCAAACTGCGTCAAAAAGGTGTAGGGCTCTAAAACTAAAATCTGTAAATTTTTGTAAAGTATAGTCAATATCTACCAATCCTTATCTCAATTCCTTTAATTACCAAATAAGTTATTATTTGCCTCTAATTAAGTGTTTACAAAGCTGAGGAAAGCACAGAATTTGCCTTTGTAGTTTAAACGGTAAATAGTTTGCGACTTCAAGCCCGTTTGTTTAAAAAGTAATAAGTCAAAGAAGATATTTATGCTGGGCAACAAGTTTTAGTACCGATTTAACGGTAAATATAAAATTCTCATATGCATTAGGTATGTGGGCTACTCTTTGACTGGCACAAATGAAACTGGTTAAAAGATAAATAAAAACAAGTAAAGGGTATCTCTATTTAGGAAATTTGATATACTGATTTCTTCGTTGTAAACGCCATATTTTACCAGATGCAGGAAAAACGAAATGCCACTTTCAGATCTTCTCCAAACGCCATGCTTAAAACTTTTAGACATTTTATTGCATATTATGTATAGGGCAGCGAAATAACCTAACACCATGAATTATTTTTTTTTTTTTTAATATCTAAATTTGATCATTTTTGATCTAATTGCGCTAAGCTTGGAAAAATTTATTCAGAGTTTTAATATTTATGCACTCATGATAATTTAGTGGTATTTCCACGTTTTAGGATGAAGGAAATAAGACTTCTGGATGTGTAACTGGTGACCCACATTTTACAACATGGGACGGAAGAAAATACGATTTCATGGGAAAATGTTCTTATTACCTAGTCAACGCTAACAAATTCAATATAATATCTGATCATTACGTTTATAGGGATGGAAAATTCATAGTAAGTCTTTAGTTTTATTGCTGAAGTTCAGTACTACCCAGGTAGCACACAATATTTATAAAATATCTATTTTATATTTTACAAATATTATATGTATGAGAAATATTTCCAACATAAACAACACATTTATATAATATTTGTTTATAACTGTGCATATATATTTAAAAATCATATTTATTATACATGGAAAGAATATTTATATCACACATTCCAAACCCAAAGTTAACATTCAACATATAAGCAATATTTATAAAATATTGCGAGTTTAATATTGATTGCAAAATATTTTTTGAATATTTATTTTATAATCGTTTTCCAATATCTTATTTTGGTTTTACGAAAATATTTATTTAATATTATTTTATATGGGAAATATAATCATGTATAGCACACAATATTTATACAACATGAATTTAATATTTAACAACTATTACATCTACATACATGATAAATATTATCAGGTTTTACTTAACCAACAAAAGTAGTGTTTTGTTACACTTTGGGATATTCATGTAAAAAACAAAGCACAGATTGGGTTGATCATAATTTCGGCTATCTATTAAAAATTTTAATTCATGGCTTCTAACAGCATTTTAATCGAATATCTTAAACATTTATATATAATTCGTGTTCGTAGTATTGAAAGAATTAATAATATATTTTTAAGTAGAATAACGCATGTACAAAATATACTCTATTTTAACAAAAATTAATATCTTTCTCTTATTATTTTAATTTGTATTTGAACTATTATTATCCAATCCTACTTGCTGTTTTGAGTCACGTGAGTTAGTGCATATATCGTATCGTAAACAAGCGACAAGCACGTATGCATCACGTGAGTGGTGAGTGGAGTCATAGCAGTGGTGTGTAGTTTTGTGGTCCATGATTGTGGGTTATAAGAAGAGAAGTCGTGAATAAACATTGCACTGGTTATAATTGACAACTGGTAAGTGTCGTAATTATAAATTTAATAGGTTAAGAACTGTTACAACGCAGGTGTTACTGCTTGTTTACAAAAATAATGTTACAGGATAGAGGTATGTCGTCCAACTCGAAATTGTCATAAGTATCATTTGGTCAAACACACACTTAAAAAATATGAAATTAGCAGCCTACAGAATGGAGATATGCATAACAAATATCAAAATATCAGTGAACATATTGGGGATATTGCAAAATATAGCAAAAACAGTAATTGATGGTAAGAGAAATGGTTACACGATGCAGTACATTAACAAGATTTTTTTGTAGTAAAGATGACAGAAGGATGAAACAACGAGAATGAGACGAATGCTGTTATGACAGCGTTGATACAGGTAGGCAAGGCTTTTTAAAAGTAGACAATAATTGCAATAATTATATACATGTTTTGTATTGTTTTATTTAAATTTTTTCCTTAATACAATAGTTGCATAAAAACTTCCATCAAGGTTTAAAATACTGCCAAAAATTATATATTACGTGAATATTTCGATTTTAGCTATCAGCGGTCTAAGTTCTACGAGCACTCCAGTTTTAGTGGTAAGTTGTACAGTATATGAGTAGTAAGATGTTTTTTATACAAAAGTTGATGTGTTGCAGATGTCTTGAGGCGATTGTTGGTATGGAATATTTGCTGATAAACAATGTCCAATTGTTGTATAAAATTTAATCCAGTTGCCACAAGGATGAGATCGACACACGAGGGTACCAGATGAATCATTAAAAAGACAGTATCAGTATACCTAGCGCAATCAAAATCTTGTATATCTAAGTAATGTGCATTTGAATTATTTAATCTTTGAAATAAAAAAATTTAGCACACTTTTTTATCTTGTAGAAGTATGCCGTCCAGCATTAACCCTTTTTTTTTGTATATGTATGTTGTTAATATGTAGAGTATCTTGAGAATTACTGGTTATCTTGTGTTGCTTAAATATTGTTAATCCATATTTTTTATTTTGCAGTAGAACCTCTCATTACCGGAATTATATTGACAAAAAAAGTTCATATGTAATATTTTATGTCTTCTCGATTATCAGGATTTTTCATTATCCAGACATTTGTTAGCCTTCAATTAGTCCGGATACTGGAGGTTCTACTGTACATAGGAATGGTGTTGTGACATAATCTCATATGTAATTTTTTAAGTTTTACAGCAATAATTAGAAAGTGTTTATTAGCGTCAACATCCTAACTGAAATCACACTCGATTCCAAATTGTTTCCTATTCGATTTGAGATCAGATTTGAGTTCTGATATTTAAATCAATGCTTTATAATTATTGTTGCAAATGGAAAATCATATAGCAGATACTTTCACGAGACCATCAACATGTATATGGATTAGCAATGTTAAAGCAAACATAAGAAAACCAGTATTTCTCAATATGCTCTATATATTAATTACAATATTTTCGAAATAAAAAAAAATCTGTCATTTCCTATATGGAATATATATTTGAAAAAATATTATACCTATA
The DNA here is from genome assembly GCA_004143645.1 of Protaetia brevitarsis. Taxonomy (NCBI): domain Eukaryota; kingdom Metazoa; phylum Arthropoda; class Insecta; order Coleoptera; family Scarabaeidae; genus Protaetia; species Protaetia brevitarsis. The sequence continues at coordinate 5,807,636 of RXPK01000063.1, forward strand.
TAAGAAATAAATTATATACTACATATGTATTGGATAATATGCGAGAAATATTAGTTAGCAATATTTATGAAATAAAAAAAAATCTGTCACTTCCTATATAAAATATATATTGGCAAAAAAATATTTTACTAATATTTGGTGCTACCTGGGTAGTACCAATTCAATATCTACCACTTTTCCTATGTTCACAGAAAGAATTTTCGAACGCACCTTCTTATATGCGACATATATTCATCGAAATGGATGGGCAAACTGTTGAACTGAAACCAAGTCTGGAGGTCGCTGTAAATAATGTCTCGATAACACAATTTCCACACTGGGCCGGGAAAATTCTCATCACGAAGGCTTCTGGCTCATTTGTCTTAGGTATTTGACCCATTAATATTTTTATTATTATTAGAAGTGTGATGCAGTGTTTTGAACTACACCGAAGGCTTTAAAGCATAGGTATTTTATATTAAGTGTTTTGTTTTCGCATTTAGTTGAATTGCCAAATTGTATGGAAATACAATGGGACGGTCACGCCACTGGTATATTTAGAGCACCCACTGAATTGGAAGGAAAACTTAGGGTATGTCAACCTTAACCAGCAATACGCACTTTACTCATAATAATAATTTTTACCGGCTGCTTCAGGGTCTGCTAGGGACATTCACGGAATATCCCAATGACGATTTCACGCTTCCCGATGGAACAGAAGTAACCGATCCGAATATCTTCGGAAACAGTTGGAAAACGGAGCATTCATGTCGCGACGAACCAACGGCTCCAATACAACATCCCTGCGATGCCAATCCCGGCGTCAAACCACGCGCGGAGAAAATATGCAGCGTCATTAAAGGAGATCTTTTTAAACGTAAGCAAGTAGTTGACATTTTTTTCTTTTTCTACACAGTTTAAAACAACTTGGCAGAAGTTATCACTTGGGCGAGAATTCTCTGTTTGCAAAAAGTCAATTGGAGTTCTTGAAAGGACACTGGCGATCTACCGGCAGTCAGTTGAATGTTTCCAATTGTATAAACATGTTCTCCACTTGAACTTTAATAAAAATTGCGCATATTTTGGATGAAGAAGAATAGTGTTGTAAATATTCGGATGATTTCAATAATAGGAATACCCGAATCGGAAGGTTATGATATTCGGAATAATATTCCGATTCTATATTCGACCCGACTATACTAATTTAAGTGCGCCTAGCGTCTATGAACAACAAACACCGCCCGTCAGTCCAAATAATAAATTTCGAATGATCGAGTCAAAACCGGAAAGTTGAAGAATTTCCAAAATCACACAATTTATACGAATACGTATACCTACCAAACGTTTCGGTGGATTCATTCAGTATAAAATCGTTGTACAAATTTTACGGACTTGGAATCATCCGATTCAGTATCATCCGATTCTGAATCGGAATAATCGAAATCAACGAATATTTTAATTCGGAAACTCACAACACTAAAGAAGAGAAAGAAAATAGGAAGGTCAGGAAGAGAAAATGTTTCTGGATTAGTCAACTATTCAAGCGCAGAAACATAGAAAGGGAATATGTCACATTATACAATCAACTCTTAGACAACGAAAATAAATATTGTAAACATTTCAAAAAGTCAGTCAAAAAATGTTCGAGCAATTGACGATGGTATTAATGAGGAAAATACAACATTCCGAAGTAAATTTCCTGTGTCGCTTCACAATTGACTGGCGATTGACTACAGTATAATTCACACTTGCAGGCATTCGTGGGAAATCGACGGGTTTGTGCCGGGCTATATTCTTTCAAATGATCGCCGCAGTCACATGCCCGTCGCATTATCGCAGAGAGACTACAAATGTGAATATACTGCCGTGAAATGCATGTGTTTAGTAGAAAAGAAATTTTGCCTGACGGTGACGGGCCCGTGCCTTGTATGTTCGTTGATCTATAGTGTGAATAGACCTTTAACAAGTCATATCTTTTATAGTAAATCCTGATGCTGTCAACTCCTTCACACATTTTCTTCTAACTAGTAAAATATTGTAAATCGAAAGAAATGAGAAAAACATTGAAAGTTACATATACAAATAACATTTTAGACTTATTCTACAATCATGAAGAATGTAACAATGATTAGATACCTACGCTTATTAGCAATGAATAAAAACTTCAAAAAAATAAAATTCAAAGCAGATATCTTAAATACACCTATAATATTTCAAATATTGTTCACTTACAAGACCAGGTATTTTCTTTATAGGGGAGCCGTCTGAGATGGACTCTCCGAAAACAATGCAGCCTCTTGGCTTTTTGTATTAAACTAGGTATTAAGCGATACAGACAGATAATATAAATCAGGAACAAACTATTAAAAGTCCTCGAAAATGTCCAATATAAATGTTCTTTCAGAATAATAGTATTATTTTTTTTGAATTTGACTTATTTGTGATGTATTTAATAAGCAGGCAAAAATATTAACATGTAATTTGCTGTCGCATAATAATTATGGCTTATTAATATTTTATAATTACAATTACATAAAATTTGCTAATAATTGGAAAACTTCCAATGATAAATATCTCAGTTATGGAAGCCAAACAATGCAAAAAAGAGATAACGCATCATTCTAAAAAATAATATAGAGAGTGTTTTTAGGAAAAAATAGTTTATTTACTCGAAATTTGAAAATTATATTTTAGGCAATAAATGCTAATATCTCAAAAACTATCAAAAATAGGTATACTAAACCCCAATGTCAATCGATGCAGAATTTTATGCTGCATGCAAAGCTATAGTAAAAAAAAAACATGTTCCATTTGAAATAAAAAAGTTTTGTTGGTTTAAAGGTATCCATATTGGAAATGCGTTTTCGAACACCCTGGATGTGATTTGATCATTATTGACATAAAACTTTCTACCTACGTCTTTGTACTTACATAGACGTTCGTAGAACCACTAAATATCTGATACCTCATTAGCTATTTAATTTCACTTGAAACAGTGCAAACGCCAAAAAATCAACAAAATTGCAAATATCTCAAAAACGATTGAGTTCAGGTATAGGGAACCTTCATGTAAACTAATTGCAAATGACTCGATACATTCATTGTACCGATAAAAATTGTACCATTCCACTGCAAGTTTCAAAATCAAATTCCTGCTAGAAGTTTAAAAAAATCTAATGACCCAGTTCGGTGGGACACCCTGTATATATATTCGGATTCTAATGCTGAATTTGGAAAATAGAAACACATTTAAAAAAATCCACTCGAAACGGTAGCCAGCTTTCCGTTATGTACCACAATACAACATGTTACGAACTGGGGTCCTGAATTTATGACTGTTAAAATATATAACGCTCTTCCCCTCGAATTTAGACGGATTCCATGTAAAAAGGAATTTAGATTTAAATTGAAAACTACCTAATTAGGAATTGCTTTTATAGCATAAATGATTATATTAACAAGAATTAGGATTTTCCCGTATTTATGTATTTATTTGACTTTTACCTGTGTCTCTTCTAGATCCACGGTAATAAATAAATATTATGTTATATTATATTGTATTATTATTAAGTTGCACGATTGTGGTGTCAGAAGTAACGCTTATGAGTGCGAAAAATCATATCTGTGCAATGGAGTACAAGTGGATTGGATTGACATGTGGTAGTAGTTCAGCCTCCTATAAACCGGTAACTGCGTCAGTGGCTATTCCTCAAGGTTCTATTTTAGGTCCTCTGTTATTTGTAATACGTAGCAACCATTTGTTCCAAAAAATTTATGCATTAAATATTTATCAAATGACACACCTGCAGTAATAACTTAGAAGACTTATCATATGAGGGAACAGATTGTGCGAGGGACATGTTGGAGTGGATTTACAGTAGTACTTTGGAATTGAATGTAGAAAAGACAAATTTGCTTAAGTTTAATTCACAAGAGCAGCAGCTAATTCTGAGCTGCGTATTAGATGACAGTCTTCCACGAAAGCCACATATAATAAATTTGTGTAAAAAGCTCGGATCTGTGTTGACCGTTATACGAGTTTTAATAACAATAGCAATAATAATTCATGCCTTGACATCCTCCAATAGCTTCACGAATTACAGGGGGCATTGCTTTTTATTATTGATTATTATTAAGCCTACGGTCGTGGAGCAACTTAAGATATTCGTCTAACATGGAGTTTCCGGAAACACTACATCCGTTTGGCTTTTTGTCTTTATTAATCTAAGCTTACTCAGATGTCCTTTCAGTTCGCAATGGCCGGAAAGTATTCCTATTAATATGCGAATACTGTTCTTTCTCAGATCGATGTATTCTGTAAACCTCTTCTGGTTATAAACCTTCAGAAGGATTTTAACTCGCCTCATTCCATTTGGTAAGCATCCGAAGATTGAGGGTATAGCCCTGCATATCTAGCGCTGCCCCCACTTCACAATTCCAACTTTTGACCATATTTCCTTAAGTCTAAATTACAAAGCAACAATTGTTGCGATGTTCTAGGGACGTCCTTGTGCGTTGAAAAACAAGCGTTTAAATACTTTTTACTTTTCTTTCTAGCATGTGGAATAACAGATGTCCAGGGGTATTACGAGAACTGCATGTACGACGCTTGCTACTGCGTGGATACCGTAAGTATTCAAAATCAATGTTTTAAAATCTGAAACCAATATTGATGTCCACCAGGATATTTTGTGTATTGATTGTTCTTATGCAACTGTTCCAAACAGATTCGTCACAGTTTCTCCTTTAACACTGCGTAGGCTTTCACGGCCGGTGTAACTATAACTAACAGCTTCTTGCGGGTTTCGCCGTGTGTCAAAACTTTCGCTCGACGTTTCGCTGTTCATACTGACAGCTTCTTCAGGATAACTGAACTGATTCTCCATGGTCCGACATTCTTCTTATATACGCCCCTGGTGCATCCAACTGTGAAGTTTCCGCTCCATTGACCGTGACGGTTCGTAGTAGGCTCTTCCACGTGTTGCTAAGGTGGTTACCCTTCTTCTCTGTTTTAACGTTTTATTCTTCTCTATTTCTATGGCTTCCCTGATGAGTCTTTTTCCGTAGTTCTTGGTGGTAGTTATTACTTTTACACTTCTTGAAAGCCATTTTGTGTCCGTGTCGTGCATGTGTTTCTGCCACGCTGATTGATCGGTCCTTCTTAATCTTGCGTCCCTCTCATGTTCTTTTATTCTTATGTCGATGGCTCTTCCTATTTGTCCGACGTAGCACTGTCCGCATTGGCATGTTATCTTGTAGATACCTTCTGTGCGCCCCTTGGGTATCTTATCTTTTGCGGTCGGTAGATACTGCTGGATCGACGTTGCAGTCCCGAAGCGTACTTGTACTCGCAGCACCCAGCCATAAAGTTTACCATGGAGAAAGAACAAAATGGAAATCTCCCTTTCCTGGATGTTATGGTTAAGAAAACAAAAGAGGAATGCTACAGCACGGAGTATTTAGAAAGAAGACGCACACCGATAGATATCTGCATGCAAGATCTCACCATCATCCGATGCAGAAGAAGACATTAATACAAACATTGCTATCCAGAGCCGAAACCATCAGTGACGAACAACATCTTACCAGTGAAAAGATACATTTGGAGAAAGCACTAAAGAAAATGGGTTACACTGACATCGACATAAGGAGAGCCACTAAGAAGAAGACGACACTGGAGACAACTACAGAACCACGAAGAGGGATGGCGTGTTTACCTTACATAGCAGGAGTCACCGAAAAAGTAGGCCGAATTTTGAAGAAACGTAACGTACAAGTACGCTTCGGGACTGCAACGTCGATCCAGCAGTATCTACCGACCGCAAAAGATAAGATACCCAAGGGGCCACAGAAGGTATCTACAAAGATAACATGCCAATGCGGACAGTGCTACGTCGGACAAACAGGAAGAGCCATCGACATAAGAATAAAAGAACATGAGAGGGACGCAAGATTAAGAAGGACCGATCAATCAGCGGTGGCAGAACACATGCACGACACCGGACACAAAATGGATTTCAAGAATGTAAAAGTAATAACTACCACCAAGAACTACGGAAAAAGACTCATCAGGGAAGCCATAGAAATAGAGAAGAATAAAACCGTTAACAGAGAAGAAGGGTACCACCTTAGCAACACGTGGAAGAGCCTACTACGAACCGTCACGGTCAATGGAGCGGAAACTTCACGGTTGGATGCACCAGGGGCGTATATAAGAAGAATGTCGGACCATGGAGAATCAGTTCAGTTATCCTGAAGAAGCTGTCAGTATGAACAGCGAAACGTCGAGCGAAAGTTTTGACACACGGCGAAACCCGCAAGAAGCTGTTAGTTATAGTTTCTCCTTTCCTATTCCATGGGCTGAAGCCAATATTGTCTTTCGTAATGCTTGTCACATGATTCTTGTTTCCACAGTTTTGTTACCGATTCTAGTAACGTTTTCTTATTTCAATTTAACTAAAGCCGGAGATATGTGCCTGTGATCAAATAGCAGCAATGGCAGATATATGCATTAGAAAAGGCATCAAGGTCGATTGGCGTGAAAAGGTTCCACAATGTGCAGTAAAGTGTCCTGCCGGTGAAGTGTATCAAGAATGCGGCGATAGTTGTAGTAGAACTTGTGACGATCTCTCCCTCCGACCGAATTGCGAGAAGAAATGCGTAGAAGGTTGTAATTGTCCACCCGGAACTTCGTTGGACGAAGCAGGCAATTGCATTGCCGTGGCAAACTGCAAATGTTTGTTCAACGGTGTTCGCTACCCACCCGGCTATCAGATACTGAAGAGTAAACATGAGTTATTGTGAGTATCTTTACATTCTCACGTTAGCATTTTACTCATCCATTCTACCCATCACTAATATACTAAATCGCTTTATGATCAGAACCTGTAAAGGCGGCAGATGGGATGTGACGGTTCCCACTAATCACGAACAAAACAATGTTCCCACCGAAGAGGATTTAGCTAAAAGATGCATTAAATTGAAATTTTCGAGATATACCGCTTGCAAGAGACCCGTACCGAAAACATGCGAGGTACGGCTATCATGTGCTTCATGACATTTTATAAGCATATCTCTTCATTCTTCATTTTTCCTTTCTAGAACATGCACGATTACAAAGCAGCAAGCACTCAGCAATGTGAGGAAGGATGTGAATGCGTGAATGGATACGTTCTTAATACTGCCACCGGAACCTGCGTTAAACCCGAACAGTGCCCTTGTTTTGACAACGGACGAAGTTATAAAGAGGCAGCGTCATTGATAGAAATGGTGAGAGATGGTAAGTATTTAAAGCACGTCCACACTTATCATTTAGTTACCAGCATTGAGCTGCTCATTTTAATGGTGCCTGATTTGACATATTTGATCAATTTACAGTTTTTAAAATTATAAATAGAGACACCGGCACGTGGTATTACCATTCCAATTATTATGTGTTATTATACAGTTATTGATATTTTCAGTACTTGTAAGGGTGGTGCATGGATCTGCGGCCAAGAAACTCCAGGGTGCCAAGAAGGCGATATCAAATTTAATAATGATGGAAAATGGTAAGTATATCTATATACAGTGTGAGTCTGTAATCTGGGATAAATTCAGTAAAGCGAAGACAGTATTTTTTCCGGAAATATGCTCGGGCACGTGGATTTTAAATTGCCCACTTTTTCATCTGAGGAAATTGCATACAGCGTGTCCCAAATTTGAGATATGACGTTATCGACAATTTTTCCAAATGGTAGCCCTAATTTTTAAATAACTATTCTTAAAGGGTATATCAAATTACACATGCGTACCAAATTTCAAGTTTTTATTCCTTGTCATTAAAAAGATATTTAACAATAATTAATCGAAAAATGAAGAATGTACAGCCGCCGCCTTAGATTATGTCATAGGTTTTTAGTTCAGGCCTACTGCGGACTATATTGATATATCTGCTTTAAAACCGGGCCCTTCGTTATTTTCAAGATACCTACATTCATTGTATATATTAACCAAAACTTCTACATGCTCTTATTTGTTTGTTTAGTGGCAATTCTACTCACCATAGATAAATACAGATACATATTAAATTTGGCCGAACACGGTTTTTAAGTAGTGCAAGAGGTAACGTAATATTAGAAGTTTTACGGTCTCAGTGTTAGTAAGAAAGGGATGGTGCTAGGCGATAGGGCTCTATATTACTCAGATCAATTGTAGTGGTTTGTTCTACATTTATAGAAGGAGATGAGTTTGAAATTCTAATTTATTTATATATTTTAATTTTATTGCTTTTGAAAACAGCTGTGACATTATAATAATAAAAAATGCACTCACTACAGGATTTCGAAAAATTAAAAAAAGGAATAGCCAAATGTTGAATTACAGTGTTTTAATACTTATCCATTAAATTATTCATTTTAAAACAATTAGAAATATATAGCCAATGGGAAAATAACATCATCAACATTTATCAATGGATACATTATTTACAATTTTAACATGCTATTACCAAATCGGCATTTATATTTTCGCAAAACTCTTGAATTAATATTTGGTATAGTAAGTAATACACTCTGGCTAATCTTTTTGTCATAGAAGCAACTAAGTTTTCGTAATAATCAGTGTCTCGAATTTTCTCCCAAATAGTTTGCACATGTTGAGTGAGGTGTGCGACAATTCTTTGTCGAACACATGTTGCTCCAAATCCTCTCGAGGTGGTGTTAGAATTATCAATGCTCCAATAACCGGCTGTTATTCTTCCTGCGGTGAACTGTTGTCTTATGTTTTCTACATTATATCTAATATGAAATTGAATAATTAAAAAAAATTAAATAATGAAATTGAAATATTAGCGCTACTTAATTCTTTTGTTATTTCGTCAAACGGTTTCAGTAAGGAAATTAGTTTTTCCACAGTCATCCATTTTTAAGAACTTAATAGCGGGATTTTATTATTAGAGGATGCATAAAGACATAATGAATCTTTATTTTGTAAAATCCGCTCTAACATATAAAAAGTGCTATTCCACCTTGTAGAGCAATCTTGTAAAACTTTGAGTTTTGGTTGGCCAAGTTTTTGTTGCAAAGCCGCAAGTTCATCTTGGGCTGAATTTGAGTGGTAAAAATGTGTTGCTATCCTTTTGCAGCTATTAATCACATTAACAGTAGTAAACAGTTTTAAAACCAACATTTTTCTTTCGAATTCATTTGTGATTCCATGACAAGTAAAACTCAATAAAGATACTCTAGAACAAGAATCAGACCATACAGACATATGTCTGTCGTAAATGACATGTTTTTAGAAAGTGTTTTATTAATTCAAGAATTTTATCTTTCACTTTTAAATATAATTTATGAAATACTGTCGGGATTTTAAATTATATAATGGGCAAATGTGTTTTATCAGTCACACAAATCCAATGCTTTCCACAAAAGCAAAGGGTTTTTCACTTTCACGTTTTTCTAATTCACTGTATTCTTTTTTGTGCATTGATTTTAAATGATTTCTCATAGCGGTAGTTGTTCTTCCCTTACGTGAATAATCATTCTTGCATATCTTGCATTTCGCATGTTCGGAATCAGACAAGGTAAAATATGCCCAAATTTGACTTGCACTTAATTTATACATTTTAGACCCTATACAAACAACATTAAATCATATGTTAAAACGAGAGCGTATGTTTGTATATTGAAACGAGCACAAATTTGCAGTTTATACTACAATAACCTCAAAACTAGAATCAAGAATAACACGTAAACAGACGAAACGATTCAGTTATACTTGGCTAATTTCTGCTGAGGTGACGGAGAAATTTAATTCTCTGCGTGTGCGCATAAGCACTTAAAGCAAGTGTTCGTATAGTTGTAAATTGAGAGCTAACGGTTGGCGCTAGTAAAGTAAAAAAGTAATATTCGCATTCGCATTCGCATTCGCGAATATCTAGGGCACATATTTGCATTCGCATTCGCGAATGTGTAAAATCACGCATTCGTTACATCACTAGTCTCTTCTATAGCCCTGCTATGCCACTACCTTGGAAAAATAGTCTCGACTTTAATGAACGCGTCCTATTAGAGCCTACTACCTACACCGCAATTTTTGGTCGAATTTACTCGCCTATTGACCTCCAAGTTGACCTCCATCGTTATGATGTATATGCTATATATAAGACAAAAATCAGATTTAGAACGGGATATAAATAAAGACAGGAAGGTATAGACCATCTCTAAACTGTGCGAACGTGGTATAACAAGCACGTGTTGTCTTGACGGCGGCGCGTGCCTTTGATGATAAGAAAATAGCAAATAAAATAACGGAAGAAATATCTAGGCAAAAAAATTATTGAATACAGGGCTTTTCAGAAAATATGTACGCGTGTTTTAAAGTTTTATCTTCATGAGCTACTATCCTATATTTTTTTATACTTTAATTAAATATTTTAGTAAATAAATAAATTATTAAAGAAGTGGTTATGAAATGCCCTTACACAAAGAATATGATGCCAAATTTATCTATGCGTAGTCCTAAAGACCCTGAATTTTTTATTACAAATTCTTTTGTAATTGATGTTACCTTTGTTCTTTATGTCATTTAGCCCTTCAATGCGAAACGTATAAGTACGTCTGAAAAATTTCATTTTCAGCATTGAAAATTTGCTGTTATTCCACATATGGTTTTTTAACAAAATTCTTGTCGTTGTTGCTGTATAAACTAGGTTTCTGCAATAATGTTGGCTCGTCGGCAAAAAGTTGTCGCTTTCAATTCATTGCAATACTTGATTAGACCCCTCAATTATTTACTTTAGGTAATGTTTTGCACAACAATTTTGCTTGGCCTTTGGTATCATCTAATGCACAGCAGTGCAGGTGACAAAACTAAAATATGAACAAAATGGATTATTGTGTAGTGTCCCAGGGGATTGGTGTATAAATGTTGAAATTGAATTAAATCAAAAGCTAAAATTCGTGTTCCAATCCTAATTCGCAATAAGATATTAAATAAAAAAAAATAAAAAAAAGGATAAGAAAAAAGGATTGGAACACGAATTTTAGCTTTTGATTTAATTCAATTTCAAAATGGATTATCTTAATGATAAAAGTAAAAAAGTATTCTTATCAATAAAAAAATCAATATTTGATAAGAATTACGTTAATATTTTCTTCAACTGCCTAAAGCCGCATAAGCAAATGAACAAATGCGTTTGCATCACCGCAGGGGAACGTAACGAGATGTTCCATCAATGCAATTTAGTGGAATCTTGGTTTGAAATAATTAAAACTAAGCAAAATGTTTCACCTTTAATGCGGTCTTCATTCATTCATTCATTCATTCAAGTTAGGGTGGGCACTTGAGCAAGGTGCTCATTGTACCATCCCTATTAATTCACTTATTTCCACTCGAGCAGCTTGGTGTTCTCTATAAAGCTCAGTATCTTGCCCAGTGGAAATTTGAGGACCTTCGAGGCTCCAATAGACCTCTCCCGAAGTACTTCTGCCTAAGTACCCTAAGTTCCTCACAAGTGCAGATTACATGTAAACTCGTTTCCTCCTGTAGTTCGCATCTTCTACACCACGGTTCGCTTACTCGGCCTGTGTTGTACAGATGCTTTTTCAGGGGACAGTGTCCAGTTACCAACTCAGTAATAGTATTAACTTCTTTCTTACTGCGCCTGAGTAGGTTATCAGAGAAACCACCATCCCCATCCCCTATCAGCGTTTTGGTATGGAGTTGACCTTCAGTCGACCTCCATTTCTTTGTACTTTCTTTATCTAACCAGGTCCAGATCTCCCTTCTTGCGGAATCCTTAGTGATCCCACATACGGGCTCTGGACCCATGAAGTGTCTCTTAGAGCCCTCCTTGGCTAGTTCATTGGCTATTACGTTGCCCTTTATATCCTCATGTCCCGGCACCCAAATCAGAGACACCCTGTTATCTCGTGCCAGTGTATTGAGGGATAGTTTGCAGTCTCTAACTAGTTTTGACATTGTTACTGGGTTCGAGACTGCCTTAATGACAGCCTGGCTGTCAGTCATTATATCAATTTTCCTCCTTATGCAGCCCCCTTTTGCAATCATTTCGGCACAAGCTGCAAGGGCGGATACCTCTGCCTGGAAGACCGTTGTGTGTTTCCCCAGGCTTATAGATATCCTTTGATTAGAACTGGGCCCACAAATACCGGCTCCTGTGGCTTGGCTGGATTTGGATCCGTCCGTGAACCAGTTATCATTAGCAGCGATCTCACTGCGTGCCTGGTCTCTGTTCGGTATGGAAATTTTCACCTTTTCAGTGAAGATAATTTCGGGTACCATGCTGTCCGTGGGCATTTGCATTTGCAACAATGGCCCGTCCAGCATCGTGCCCGTAGTATAAGTGTGCCCTCCCACCCTGAAGTTGGGATACCACAGGTTGTTGGCTTTCAGTCTAAGGATCGCATTCATTGCCTCCGCTCTCACATAAAGCTCCAGCGGGGGGAGGCCCACAATGGTCTCCAGAGAGGCGGTCCCTGTGCTGTTAATTGCACCAGTGATACCCAGCAACGCCTGTCTCTGAACAGTTTCGCTGCGGAGGACACTTCTGTCCTCCTCCACCAGACTACTGCCCCATATGTTATTGCTGGTCTTATCACGGCAGTATATACCTAATGGATCACCCTCGGCTTTAATCCCCAGGTTTTGCCAGCAACCCTCCTGCAGCGCCAGAATAGTTGCGTAGCCCTGGTCGTTGTTTTGACTAAGTGATTTTTCCAGCTCAGTTTCGCATCGAGGGTACCACCCAGATACTTTCTTCCTTGGTTAGTTGTAACTCCTGCCCAAACAGTCCAACGCCGCCTAGGTCATCGAGTTTCCTCATGTTGGTAAAGGCAACCAACTTTGTTTTTTGTGGATTAACTGAGATTCCTTGTGAAAGGCACCATTCCTCCACTAATGCGGTCTTCTTTCAATTGCTTATAATAACATTATTATTGTAATATTAGAATTTCATTACTCAGATGCTGACATCGTCAGCATGTGAGTAATGGTGGAAACGTTGCGATATACGTAAATTAGTTTTAATTATCCCAAGCCGAAAATTCAGTAAACTATTAAATAATTGCACATCATATCGCATTTTTCTTTAAAAATTATAAAAAAATTATATCCTCAACTTACTTCCTAAGATTAGATTATGTTTCTTTATACATTTTTTTAATAGTAACTAAGGATAATATTTAACACATAATTGTGTCTGCCTAGGCTCATCCCTAGTGTTTACAAAACAATATCAATTATAAAATAGTTATAGCACAAAATTAAGTATCTTTTACTAAATATATTACAAATCTATCCATTTAATTTATATATTTAGTAAAATACAAACTTATAAAATATATTATTGGGATGAAAAAAATAATATTAAAATTATTTTAGAATACATTCTCAGGGGAAAAAAAAAACATTCAAATTAGGTGAATATATGTATTTCTGTGAGCGGTCTATTCTGCCGCATTATTTTATTTTATTTGCTATTTTCTTAACAGCAACAGCACGCGTCGCCATCTAGATAACACGTGCTTATTATACTACGTTCGCACAGTTCATAGATGGTCTATAGGCTTCTCTCTTTGTTTATATTCCTCTTCAAATCTGATGCAAGACGTTTGTCTTATATAGTATCTCATTTTGCACAAAAGCTTTTCATTTAATCCTTTGAACGATTATGCGCATCCCTCATTTTTTCAAATGATGCGCAATCATGTTTCTACTCTCAATTTAAGTAACCTTTTTAGCGTCTGCAAGAAAGAAAAATGGAGATGTGTCACGCCTCAATGTTACATTTGGGGCGACTCCCACGTTAAAAGATTCGATGGAATACGATTCGATTACCAAGGTGAATGTTCTTACATTGTAACGGAGGGTAGCTTGAATGGAAACAGCTTTAGTATTTATTTAAAGGTAATGTATAAAATAAGAGCATGTGATAGTTTGTCTTCTCAACTTGTTCGCTTTTTTTAGAATGAGATTTGCAGTCACATGGGTGCTACCTGTTTAAAATCGATTACCGTTAATATAAACGTTGGAGAAGTGAGAGAAAGCATCACACTGGTTAAAAATGGTGCGTTACCCAGCACCGAAGGGTACAAGAAAATAAAAGTGATCGACAAGTATCTATTCGTCAAAGTTAAAGTTAAAGATATTGGGCTTAAATTATTCTGGGATCTAAATACTTGGGTATCTATAAGATTAGACGATGATACATGGAGACAAAACGTAAGTGTGCTCTCAGTTGAACGTTGTGAAATTGACTTGCTTTCGAAGACCAAAAGGGGAAATTACAGGCTTTCAGAATTTATTCTAGATTGTATCTAGGAAATAAGGCAATGAAACGAAAGTAAGGTTAAATTAGGGACAATTTGTCATATATTTACTGTACCTAAAGGGACCTAGCTTAAGCCTCGAGTCAAGTACCGTAACTGTCCTGATCCTACTCCACTTTCTACGAAAATTATATCAATATTTACATCCACTGTTTCGAATGAAGTTAGTCAATAAAACACAGTAACGTGCGGTCATTGTGTGTTTTTTGTCTAATTGTGCGTATGCAACTTAATATTCACTAATGTCAATCCGAACAACAAGTGTAGTGCACCAAAATTGCATCTAAGATAAGAGTCATTCAACTAACTCCCGCGCAAAAATAACGTAACAAACATTTTTCAAAACAGTATATTTCTAATGACAAATACAACCAGGTTTAATTAAAGGTATAGAAGGCTTAAACAATATGTATTGTAAAAATACACATTTATGTCATGTATTAACTTATATCAGACATTCTTCGTAATTAGTAGGTACTGAAAGGACAATAATGGATGGATGCTTTTCATAGTCATACGCTCTACAAGAAAAATATAATATAAATTAAAAAATTGGAAACATGTTTCTTCTTCATGCACAGCTTACATGCTGTGTTCAATGGTGGGAACCACCATTATTTATGCAAGCACCTACCTCATTCTTCATGTTTTCAGAAACATTTATTAATTGGTCGTTTGTAATATTCTCTATTTCATTTCTTACTGGTTCTTTTAATTAATCCATATTATGTAAGCGGTTCCGATAAATTTTATTATTTAGATGACCAAATAAAAAAAGTCAAGCAGTGTAAGATCGGGTGATCTAGGTGGCCAACGTTGAAAACCACTAACTCTGTTATCAAAAAATTCCTGCAAATACTCTCTTGTTTCTCCTGCTGTATGAGCAATAGCGTTGTCATTTCGAAAATAGCCTAGCTGTAATGCATCATTGAATAATGATTCCACAAATTCATGTAATGTAAGTCTATATCGGACTGCTGTTATTATATCCTCGAAGAATATCGGTCCTATTGTACGTCTCCTGGACATTGCAACCCATATCCCCATTTTTACAGGATGCAATTCCGTTTCCCGAATAACATGAGGATTTTGTGCGGACCAAATCCTAATATTTTGAGAATTTGCATCACCTGTTAAATTATACCAGGCTTCGTCAGAAAAAAAGTAAGATTTAAAACATCGTCATTCCTTAGATTTGCATTAAACATATGGCGATATTCCATACGTTTTTCGAAATCTAGTGGCAGTAACTGCTGCACGATAGAAATTTTATATGGATGATAATGAAGCTTCCGTTTTACAGCTTTCTGGGCTGATCCATAAGAAAACCTACAAAAAAATTCACATTACTTTTTATAACACCGTTTAGAATGTGTATTTCTACCAGTTTGTTGTGCAAGTTGCCATAATGGCTTTCCAGGGCTGTGATTCAAACGAGCACGTACCACCTCTTCCACCACATTTTCGGTTAAAATTCATGGGCGACCTGGTGACTTTCCCTTCAAACCACTTCCAGTTCCTCTGAAGTCATGGATAACCCAATTGATGTGTCGAAGGAGAGTTTCATTATCAACTTGCAATTCGACAAATTGATTTATAAATTCTTCGGCACAAAGTATAGCTGAATATTTCCACTGCCCATCACCTCCTCGCTCACCATTTCGAAAGTACGCCTCCAAAATAAATTTATCTTGGTCCAGTGTAAATGGCATTTTGCCAAAAAAAAACACGTTACGCTCGCAGTGCGAAATGAAACCGTAGTCTTGAGAAAGACTATATGTGAAAATTAACAAATAATAATACTAAATAAGCAAAATTCAAACGCGAAACGCACAGCTATGTAGAACATATGTCAATTTTGACAGCAAAATTTGAGGAAACGCTGTATTTACTAATTTCACTACAATGTTTCTATGAAAATATTGATTCGAGCATCGCGGAAAGTAGTCTAGGATCAGGACAATCATTCTCGATCTCAGTGTAGTTGGCTTGAAATGTAAGATAACAAGCGTTAGTATTTTTCAAAGTTTAAGTTGTAATAATCGTTCCTGTTTTATTTTAAAGATTTAAAGAATTAAAATTCTAAAGATCTATCTTATATTTCAAGCCAAGAGGATTATAATGTCAAAAATTTAATATATTTTATCCAGTACCTTTTTGAAATGGTTCAAATTACAATCTATTTTCAAAAGGCAATGCAATTATACGGAAAATTAATTTTGGAAATTCCTGGATTCTAACGAAATGTTAGAGGTGAAATGTCGGCTATTGGTGCAGGTAACAGTTTCAAATTTAGGTCAATCACTATAGGGGCAGTAGTTGTATATTTAAAATCGGCCGATAAAATAAATTATGACAGAATTGCAAAATCTATTAAAATTAAACCATGACTAGCAGTTCTCAAGAGCAATAATATCTTCAGTAAGTTTTATACGTCTTATATAAACAGCAAATAAGTAATTCCTTGTAGAAAACAACACAATAGATCTTAAACAGTAATAGAAAACGAACAATACATAATGGACTAAAATTTATTTCTTGCGTCAAATAAAATGCCTGCATTTCTGAAATACAAAAATCGAAGTATGTCTATTAACATGATAAATTTATGTAATTGAAGCAATACTCATTCACACATATAATTTGATTGTATTTTATAGGCGTATGGCCTTTGCGAGAAGTACGACAGAGAGCATCGCGATATTCCAGTTTCAACCACAGAAGAAATTCTAAGATTTGTAGATATGTGGAGATTGGATAACCAATGCCCTAATGCTAAACCAAGTGGGGTAAGTACGCAGTACTTATATATGATATCTTGACATTATAATAATACATCTATAATGCATACATCAGATCGCTTTTTTTTTGTTTTTGATTATCATACTAGTAGAGGGTTTTGTAGTTATTTTCTGAAAATCTGAGCAGTAGAACTGTTCGAATTATTTCCTTTTTTTTTAATTAGCAAAACCACTTAACACCATCAAATCTCAAACGGATGAAAAAAAAAAGGTGTTAAGTTTTATTTGCAACATTATAATGATCATTATAATTATAAAGAATAAACCAAAATAGAAACGAATATGCAACAAAGCCACACGGGTGAGAGACCTACGGAGCTGAATATACTGGGTGAGTTTTTTATCTTGAGACAATGGAATATCTATCTCTAAAACACTGCATCAAATCAAAAAAAGACCTTAATAATATTTGTTATAATGTAGGAGACTCACTGAATGGTGCCGAACTCGATCCCCCACCTCACCCCCAGAGTGCGGGCGGGGGGGGGGACAGCTTTGAAATCTTAAATCACAGAATATCTAACAACCAGAACATCAACTTGGCTTGGCGGGAAGGGTTCGCGTATTCTCAACGCGCAGCTTGATCCGCCATTAAATAGGGCGAGAACTTGCGGTTCCGGTTATGTTCGCTCTTTGCATTAGGCACATGTCACTGACTTCAAGTTTATATTCGTATGTTAATTTAAATAGTGTTATCAAGTGCAAGTCGATAAAATATGAAAATAATGGAAAAGAAAGTAAAATAATTGTAAAAATAAGCGATATTCTTTCATTTTATCGTAGATATGTATCATATTCTCGAAATTCACTTCAGTTAGGTCCTGTCAGGCACCGAATTCTATCAAAGCCCATCCTGACTTCTCGCCCGAGACACTGACATCAAGGTCACGAAATTTTGCCCACTCAGATCAAAAGGGCAAAAAGAGTTTGCATTCTGGTTGTTACGATATTCTGTGCTTAAATGGGAACCCCCTTTTTGTATTGCAGATTCGGATTCTACGCCATCAAGTATGTAGTTTTTGTTTGAAACTTTTTTTTTCGATTCGTAACAGATTGCGCCGTAATCGCAAAAAAAAACATGATTGTGAACGTCTAGAAAAAAGAGAAGCAAGCAAACATGATTTTGTGTTTTTTTCATCTTAACATTAAATAACATTTCAAAAAGCCATTCAACAACGAAGAACTTTACTTTATCATACCTATTTCAGAAAATGTGTTCGAAAATGTGCCCTTCCACTTCGATACATTTATTTATTCGCAATTGGAATGATTCCACACCACTGAGAAGTGTTTCCGGCGTAATCCTTGAACAATGGGGATTTTCGATACTCCAGTAATGCATGTTGTGCCGATTTACCGTACCGTGATTTGGGAATGTCGCCTCGTCAGAAAACAATGCTCGATCAAAAAAAATGGGATTATCTTGTATCCGTTGAAGCGCCCATTGACAAAATCGCACTCGATTTTGAAAATCATCGCCATGAAGTTCTTGATGCATGGAAACTCTAAATGGATGGTATTTCCTACGCTTCAATATTTGGCAGATAGTGAACTGAGAAATTCCTGATCCGCGAGCTATTTCTCGAGTAGTAATATGCGGATTATTAGCTACTGTAGCTAATACCGCGATTTCATTATTTTCTCCAGCAATTGTTTTTCGGCGATTACGTTTTCTTGGCTGTACAGTTCCTTCGCTAAAGAACTGTTGAACGACTCGGTAAAAAGAAGCGCGCGATCGCACCTTGTCGGGAAAACGTTGTGAATAAAGATTAACAGCATCATCGATATTCCTAAATCATTTCAATTCTCTATTGTAATGTTATAGCCTCCATTACTATTCAAATATTCAACACTCACTAATTTGTATTGGATTAATAATTAATAATCTACATGGGGATCGGACAATGGGTAAGTATTCACGGCTTGTCAAGTACTGAATAAAGTACGGTTTTATATCGTTGAATAGCATTCCAATTGCGAATAAATAAATGTATCGAAGTGAAGGGGCACAGTTTCGAACACATGGCTTTTTGAAATGTTAGTTTATGTTAAAATAAAAAAACACAATTTTTTTCTAGACGTTCACAATCATGTTTTTTTTTTGCGATTACATCTTTTACGAATCGAAAAAAGTTGCAAACAAAAATTTACATACTTGATGGCGTAGAATACGAATCTGCAATACAAAAGGGTGTTGCCATTTAAAATTTCAAAGTTGTCCCCCTCCCACTCTGGGGGATGAGGTGGGGGATCGAGTTCGGCACCATTCAGTGAGCCCCCTACATTATAACAACTCTTATTAAGACCTTTTTTTGATTGATGCATGTTTTAGAGATATTCTGTTGTCTCAAGATAAAAAACTCAGCGTGTATAATTACAGCGAAAATGTTATGATGGGGATGAGAATACATCAGAAGGGTTGATAATTAACAGTACAATTATTATACAATAATTAATTCTGTGATTAACGAGTTAACGAACTTATCTGTAATTAATTACAATTGATAAAAATAATGTCGGGCTATTGTTCCCCATCTGTACTATACTCAAAGTTTCTGTGAGCCAGAGTCGAGAGCAAAACATACGGATTGAGCGCAGATGGGATAAAAAGAAAGTGTGATGAGTGCAAAGATGGTTGAGAAAAGGTGAAGGTCGAGAATAAAAATAGCAATCACTCAACAGCTTTCGTCAATTATAGGTAGACTGGCCACTAGTGAATGTAAATTTACCGATTTTTTCATTTATCGGTAATTCGGTAAATGAAAATTAAAATACCCGTTTACCGGTAAATTACCGGTAATTTTTTTTTTTCATGTGTGACATTAATGGGGATTCCCCAAGAAAATAGGGTTAGAAGTTAGGTTAGAATAATACATATTTTGCACCAATCTTAAGGCATAATATTAGAATTTTGTAATAAATATTTGTATTTAATTATTTTAACAGTTGTTAGAAGTAAAAAAATTATTTAAGGTTCAAATTTGAATGTTATTTTACAATAATGTTACATTAATGTCTTCTCATAACGTATTTAAATTGCTATTAATTTAAATACGTGAAATGTTGCTCTTATATATTATTATTTTTAAATATTAAAAAATGAATGTTTTGCTTCCTACCGTCCTAGCAACAAATGAACATTAATCTCTAATCAAAACGTTTTATCAGTTTCCTTTCTGTATTCTCTATTCTAGAACATTACAGCGTCTCTCAATCTCAAGAAAGTTTAAATTAAAATTAAACAAAAAACATCTCTCATAAAATTAATAATTGGGTATATTATTACTTACACTTACCTGTTTTTTTTATTTTTCAATGTCCCTTTAGACCTTTAAATATCTATAAACACAATATTTCGTACATACATTTCTGGCTTGGATTTCTCATTTACTGAATTACCGATAATTTTTTGTAATTTACCGGTAAATCTACCGAACGTTTTTTGATCAATTTACCGGTTAATCGGTAAACTGGTATACATTTTGCCAATTTGGCGTCCAATGAGCTATTGTTACGCCGGCGCCCGTAAAGCGATGTAAGATGTTCGTCTCTCGTATTTATAATCGTACATCAGCATTTCACTAACGTTTCGCCGCGTTGTGTATGATCCGGATCCGCTATCTCAAACTTCGGATCCGGATATGCTCTCGAATTCTCGTATCTGGTGCAATAATCACTAAGATTTGTGGAACACCTACGTAATGCAAAGTGAATGTGTACATACTGCTGTGTCCTGATTGAATTAATTGAAAATGCAAAACTCGCGAATTAAAACTTGAATCTAACCACGAAAAGTAAAATGTGAGTGAATGAAATCTGACTTACTTAATTATCCGAAAAATTGTAAAGGTTCAATACAAAATAAAATAATAGCATTTTTTAACCGAACGAAGATAATTAACAAACAAATTTTATTTCTCAAAAAGTGCAGAGAAAAAAACCCTGAACTGAAGGTTCTGGCCTAAAATAAAAACCGCACTTGATTCTAAATTAAAATAGGACAATGTTATTTCCTATGCAAAGCGAAAGTAAATCTATTTGTTCAGGAATATTATCCAAATCTTGCAATTTCAATACACGTGATTTCAAATTAAAATATACTAAGCGTGGACAATTACTAGAAAATTACAAAAAATAAACTAAAAGCAAGAACAATGCTTCCACTCACCCAACCGAGGTGATTGATAAATAAAAATGAATCAGCAAAATTGAAAAACGGAAAAATTAACTCTAAACAATAATGAAAGAATAAAAACTAAAAATATCTTCCCGAACAAAAATAATGATAAATGATCTTATTTCTATAATGTGCACACTTCAATATATTAACAATTATTACAAAATGAATTCCTTGATTGGCTATCTTTTTATAGAAATTAAATTTCAATATCAAATGAATTACAAAATAGCAACAGCGATTGAAAAATACAAAAAATACGTCTACTCACGTCAATAGTCGAACAAGGAACTGCTTAACAAAACTCTATAATCATTTTGCTTACAAAAATTCCTCTCTTAAAAACGTACAACGCAGTAGTATATAGAAAACGCATTAAATCTACACTCAAACAATAGACAAATAAATGAATGGAATTAATTTAAAAAAAAAACTTAACACTTAATTAAGTAAATCACACAATAAACTAAAATTTTTACAAAATAAAATCTAAATTTGTGAAAATTCTCGCAACATTGAAATCAAACGAACGGAGTAATCATCACAACAAAACTATACACCTTAAAATACACTCAGCGGTAACGCGGGTAGTCTAACCATACCAATACGTAGTAGACTTGAAGAAAATAATAGCCGAACGATTCAAGCCTGAGCAAGCAAGAGAGAAAATATCGGCTCCTTGTAATAGAAGAGACCCGATATCTTCTGTTTCACTCGCTTCCGCTCATGTCGTTCGGATACTTTTTTCTTCAAGTGTACGTACCCTAATACTGAGTTGGTCGATAATTATATTTTTTCCAAATCGTAATCCGAGAACCAGATAGTGGATGTGGATCTGAGAACCGGATAGTGGATTCGAATCCGAAAACCGGATAGTGGATTCGGATTCGAGAACCGGATAGTAGATTCAGATAGTGGATCCGAATTCTAGGATCCCGGATACCGGATAATTTTGGATTCGGATGTTCGGATCTCAATTTTATCGGTTACCAACGGCACTAGTAAAATGTTAGAGATTTGCCACGGCGAGTGTTTATGAATACGAGCTTTTCACGTTTTCATACTGTATTGTACAAAACAGAAATTTCAAATAGAAAATAGCAAAAGCACGATAAGGTATAGCACTATTATATTCCAGACTAAATGCGACGAAGATAGGCGTAGGTGGGCTATCAGCGAGTGCGAAGTACTGAAAGGTCCTCTCTTTTCTCCATGTCACTCGAAAGTCCCTGTCGAAGATTACTACGAGGTGTGTGTTAGCGACTCGTGCAAGTGTGACATCGGAGGTGACTGCGAATGTCTCTGTACGGCTATAAAGGCGTATGCCCAACGATGTAACGACTATGGTATTCCGATAAAGTGGCGATCTCAGAAGAGATGCCGTAAGAACGTCCTGATTTTCCTTTACAATAGTTAGAAATGTCAATTTTAATTAATTTCTAGCCATTCAGTGTCCGGATTACACTCAGTACAAGCCTTGCATGTCGGCATGTCCACCGAGAACTTGCAATACGATACAATCTGCGAGATGTAACGACCAGTTTTGTAGAGAAGGCTGTGCTCCACCCACCATTATCACCAGGATACGTTTACCTCGACGACAATTATCGAATTGTGGTGGATGAAAGGAATTGTCCTTCAGGAGGTGAGTGGTATTTTAAATAACAGTCTGCTCCAAGTGGTATGACTACATATTTAAATTAAATCGATCTATATCCAAAAACGCAAAATGCCGGTAGGGGAGAATGGGGGAATGACGTTCATCTAAGGGAAATTGTCCATAATTCCGTCTTTTGGAACCAATTTTAACATATTTGTGCTTTAAAGAATCTATATATTTATGTCTTGTCTAAACATGTTTATGCGCTGAGTTCTAAAATCACTAAATAGTAAAAAAATAAAAAATGAAAAAGTAAAATTCAGTGTTTGATTGTCATTTCCCCTTGCATCGGGTAATGACGGTCGCCCATATGGCTAATGGCGGTCAAGAAATTACCTAATGTAACCAACTAAATACAACCTACTTGTGGAAAAAACTTTAATCGGGATTTATAAGACACAGTCTAGTTATAAAAAAAACATTTAATAAATTTCACATATCTTAGGTTTTTGTAATGACTTAATATTCCAACAATGTCAGCTTTCGTAATACAACTATCATCAACAACCGGAAAAATTAATATATTTGGCTGACCCTGGTACTGCCGCATGAACTTTACAATTATAATCTTCTTGCGTAATTCAGTCACCTGCGCAACGAATTCTTTTTTAGATTTTTCATTGGAAAAAATTACAAGTACAAAATCATTCTCTTTTAATTCTGCCTCCTTCTCAATGATTAATTCCCTTTTTTTCACGAAGGCCACCCTCCTCTTATTGCAGCATGTCATCATCAGATGAGTTTTGACAAATATCATCCAGCTCTATGTCCGACTCTGAGGAGGAACTTTCATTTCGCTTGCGCTTTGTATTAGTGTTCATTGTAAATTCATCACGAATTGGGTCATAGATACTTCGGTTAACACATTTCTTGTTTTTAAGTCTATTTTTTTAGTTCACTGCAGTTCTGCATATTCATAAACTAATTTTCGCAGCTAAAGTGGAGTCATTCCATAATACATACTCGCTAAAGTCTTCACATTTGAAGCAATATCGGCCTTCTGTTGTTTAGTAAATACTGGCTTTCTCCCCATGCTTGGACCCCCTTCAGTTAAAGACTTGTATCTTTGCTGAAATGTAGAAAATGGTATGTGGTGATTTTTGGCCGCTTGTCTTTGGCTTATTCCATTTTTTACTTCACCAAATGCACTTGACAAGTCCAAACAGCCTTCTCAGTAATCCGTTTGTAATTTCTTGGCATCTGAAAATGAATGAAATTATAAGTGGGGTAATGGGGGTCAACTGACCGTTATTACCCAATCTTTCTAGGAACCGTTAAAACAAATAATATAACAAAACACGCGAAAAAAAGAAGAAATCTAATACGTGGATAAGTACAAGCAGTCCTACTTACCTTCCAAAAAAAGATGTTTGAAAATTATAATATAAGAAGACAATCTTTTAAGACGTTAAACACCTGAAGCACTTACTTACATGGCATCCGCGGAAAAGTATAAAATGTCTGCTCAACGTCTACCGCTCAACTGAATTAAAAATTGGTGTGTTCTATGTGGTTTGATGTCGGTTCACTAAAGGGCGCTGTATGTATCGCAAGTTTATTTGAAATAATTGGTTAGATATTGTACTGACCGCTATTACCCTATGACCGTCATTTCCCCGTTCTCCCCTATCGATCATAAGCTTTACTTGCTAACATCTCAAAGCGCAATTGCAATTATTTCATCATTATTCGCCACGTAGTAACTTAAATAAGATAACGCCAGCGAATTTTTTCAGGTAACGTTACCACGGAAATACCTGTAGGTAAGACAAGAAGAAACACGTTACTTCAACTAAAGATAATGAAACAACATTTGAAAATTCGTAAAAATAATTTACCATTTCATTCAATATTTTTAGTTACACCTGCGCCAGAAGAGTGCGACCCAAGTAAGTGCCCAGCATTGGAATGTCCGGCGGATACGATCGCAATGCAGATCGAAGGCCAGTGCTGTAAATCCTGTCAACACGAGACTAAGTGTGTTGTCGAAAAGAAAAATGGAGAAATAATATTGAAGGAGGTAAAATAAAGCAAATACATATATAGAGTATGTCAATAAAAAAAAGTGCACAACGTTCTTTATCTTCTCTCTTCTGAGTATCATGGTACCCTACACCTACACTGTAGGTCACCTTCCTATAGTTTACATGAGGTGTTCTGAAAACAAAAGAAGCAAACGATCATTACTTTTAATAAAAATATTTTTAAGATCTGTATCAGAATCATCAATTACTACAATATAATCAGTTAAATTTACCCTCTAGTAAGCTATGATGTTATTTATTCAAATATCATGTTGGTAGTGACAAATAAAATTCATTTGTCATGTATACTGTATTGGTTTATTGACACCCAAAAATATAGAGTTGGAAATACGTTGATAATTTCTGATTCCAAAAGTGAGTTAGGATTTTGGGTTCACTAACAACCTTTTTAAAAATTTACTTTATTACTTAATTACAAAGATTAACAAAGTTACACAATGTTCTTGAGAGTTTGAAGGTAAGATGGGCAGCAGCTTGCTAGGTGTTGAGCGGTCGAAGAGTTGTATTCAACTACTACCGTTGCTGTGGTAGATTTCTCTTATATATGTTTTTATCTTGCTGACTTTACATTTTTACATTATTATGGACTACGTGTATATAACGAGTGCCTTATTGGCTCTTCAACATAAGAAGCTTTTTGATCACACCTTATTGTTAGTCTGGCATATAAAGGATATGGGAATAGGTCATTGTAGAAGCTTACATAGAATTGGTGTCGTTGACTCCCCCCTCTGTCAGTTATGTCAAGAAATGGGTGATATTAATCATAGATTATTTCAGTGTACCAAATATGAATTGGAAAGAATTTTTTTTACTAAATTGATTGGAATTAATTATTTCCCTCCATACAATATTTCTTCTCTGGTTGCTTCTAATAACTTCAAAATTTATATGTTTCTTTCCGATTATATATCCCTTGCTAACATTAAGGTGTGATTTACATAATTTGATTATATAAAAATGTTTATGGATCGAATAATACAATTAGTAGGGTTTAAAAAAAGAAGCTTTCCTGCCAGGGAAAAAAACCAATTTTTCCTATTAGCAGAAGAAGAAGAAGACACCCAAAAATGTTTAAAATAAACCACAAAGTGTTTATTATCGAATCATACTTTAGAAATAGTGTAAAATTGAAAGAAAATGAAGAATGGTTGTAGTCTTTGCAGCCATGATGGAATTTCGGCTAGAATTTCCAAATTTTCCAGTAATATATGACAGTTTGCGGCAATCAGTAGCAAAATTAAAACGGACACTTGAAAATTATGCTGAGCACCGAATAACTCAGTCACCTAGGAAATCGATTCGTAAGTTTTCACAGCAAACACAACTTTCATATGAAACATGCCATACATCTTTATATACCAAAATTTCCATACAAGTTTTATTGCCTGCAATACCAAAACCAAAAACCATCTTAAAATCAAATACATGATGATGAACTTTGCGAGGGATATTTCCAGCAAGATAATGCAACACCCCATAAGATAGTGGAAATGATAGAATTATTGCATGAATTCTTTGATACTCGGCTAGTAGACTTTTCACCATGATCTCCAGATTTGAAAATTATGGATTACTTCATTTATCCACACCTAAAAAATACAGTATTTACAGCTCGTCTTCATGCAATTGAGGAACTCTCTGTAACAGTATGTGTGTTCACCCTTTAACCGAACATGGACTCATACTGGTAATAAATAAGTTTTTAACTCAGTTTCTCGCTTCCAACGTTGACAATAATAAGCAGGTAGATGTGGTTTATACTGACTTCGCCAAGGCTTTCGACAGCGTTGACCATTCTCTACTTCTCCGTACTCTTTATCCTTACTATCACTCTTTTCATCCTATTTATTTAAAAGAACCCATTATGTAAGATATTTGGGCCACGAGTCCAGCTGTTTTTATCCCACATCTGGCGTTCCTCAAGGAACAAACTTAGGCCCCTTGCTGTTCTCTATATTCATTAATGATCTGTGTGATACTGATACTGTGTGATGTAAAATAAGGCCTATTGTATATGATTATTATTACGATGGTACCATACTTGAGCGTACGATTTCTACTAAAGACCTGGGTGTAATATTTGACACTAAACTTTCCTTTATAGAGCATATTAACAACATCTGTAATAGCGCACTAAAAGTGCTTGGTTTTATCATAAGAACTTGTACTAAATTTCATAACATTACCTGCATTATCTCGCTGTATTTCTCGTATGTTCGGTCCAAGCTTGAGTACGCAGCGGTGGTTTAGTCTCCTGCGTGTCGATGCCACATCTACTCCCTTGAACAAGTTCAACGTAGATTTCTAAAATATTTTTACTTTAAGGAACACTTTACTTACCGCATGCAAGGATATAGCCACAACGATTTACTTCATTCATACAATATTACTCAGTTGGATGTTCGGCGGTCCCAGGCTGACCTGAAATTTCTGTTTAATTTATTACATAATAGAATTGATTCAACACCTTTACTTAGTGAGATCAGCTTCACTGTACCTCGCCTATCAGCTAGATCATCTACAACCTTTTTCCTGTCCTAGACCAAACACTAACATCCTACTAAACTCACCACTGCATCGGATGTGCTCTACTTTCAATTCACTTTCTAACGTCACTACTGACATTCACTTTACTCCTTTGTCTTCATTAATTAATAAATGTATGCCGATAGTTCATTATCAGTAATCCAAATATCACTTTAACTTTAATATCTTGCTTAACTTTAGTGTTTAAGATACTTTTCTCCTTTCTTATGCTGAATAAGATGTTATTTAATGATAGTTTAGATTAAGTAACTTTGCTCCTATTAGATATATTCATATATATGTATATGCACACTTACTTTATTGTTGCTGTTGTCCTGTAAATCGATCTTTTCTGTTGGGCAGCTTAATAAATTATTATTATTATTAAAAAATAAAATGAGTTCAGGACACGATGAGATTCCTTGTTCAATATTGCGACATGTTGCCCCATTCATTGCTAAGCCACTTGAATGTCACAAATTGTATGAAAACGCTATGTTGAGGCGGTTAAAAGGTCATTTAGAAAAGATTAACATTATCAGCGACGGCCAACATGGTTTCAGAGAACGTTACTCGGTAGATACACTCAGCATTAAGCATTAGATAAGGGCTTACTACCAGCGGGAATCTTTACGATTTCTCTCGAGCCTTTATATAATCATGAATCATGTCTTATCGAGAAGATGGTTGCGTATGATATTCGCGACGTTGTGCCACAATGGTTTCTCTCACCTCACCGATAGGATTCAATTTGTTAATATCTCCTTTAGAACACTAAATAAAAAGCACAAGGTTGTTTCTTCATGTTTACCTATCACCAATTGGTGTTCCGCAGGGATCAGTTTTAAGGCCTATTCTGTTTTTATTAATTATTAGCGTCATAATTTTATTTATGCAACATCTTTTTGTCCTTATATGGGGACAACATGTCAGTCATTGTGGTTGGAAGACAACTCTCCGAAGTGCTGGCTGTGGCAAAGAAACAGCTTAGTGATTTGATCCCTGCAACGTAAGATAAACATACGCCACTAAGTCAACTTACACGATTTTAAACTTATACTGCCAACTTAACTTTAAAGAAGAAAAAAATTCGTTGACCTACAAGAGGGTAGAAATATTTGATCATATGGTACTTATACATAAATCAGTATTTTACCTTACTTCATCAGCATACCGTGTAGGCCATCTTGCGTAGTTAAATTGCATACTTAACAAGATAATTATAATTTCCTAATTTTCAGCCCGGTGAAAAGTGGATGGAAGGCTTCTGTAAAGAATGCACTTGTGTCGGTAAAGAGAAATACAAGTATTGCGCACAATGTAGAAGTAAAGTCTGTTCAAATGTTGAGAGTGGGGACAAGATTACAGAAGACGTTTACTATGAATTGACAAGAGGGACGTGCTGTTCAAAATTAGAACCTGTAGCATGCGTTTATAAGGATAGGATATATAGGTGAGTATATACTGTTATGGAATGTGTATTTGATATTATTTAAGTGTGTAGTTACTAACTTTAATTACATATATTTTAAAACTAATTTGGTATAACTAGAAAAGAATATAAAGTGCAGTAACAAACAGCCAGATGATGTCCAGGTGATGTAGGAAATCTATCTGCATTTGCCAAGTCCTTCAAGGCATTTTCCTTCAGAATATTTCCTTCAGGAAGTAAAGATGATCAGCAGTGATATGCCTACACATCGAATTTGAATAGTATATTTTTACAATAGATATTTACAGATCAAAGTTGGATCCAAGTTCAATTCAAATGAACATTTAAAAAAATGTTTATAGAGACATGGAAAATTGCTGGAAATTCGGTTTCGTAACAATTTCATGTGTATAAATAGTTGCCTACTTTTTGTACAGTAATTAATTTTAAGATTGTTAATTTTACATAGTAATAAGTGTTGCAAATTTTTAAATGTATTTTTCTCATGATCCAGAGTCACCTACCTTTATATAGATATATATATTAGGTTATACGTTCCTTTCGGAACTGAAACCGCTAAAAGCTCTTGAAACCCCTTCGGTATTAAAGCGGTGGGTCACTCCGCCTTTCCTTCTTCTTATTATCTATAGGCTGTTATGCTTCTTAGCTTCATCCGCGACTTTTTTCCATTCCTTCCGGTCCTTGATCCTGTTTCTCCATCCGTTTACACCCATGTTTTTTATATCACTCACTACTTGATCTTCCCATCTACTTTTTGGTCTTCCCCTGGGCCTGGAATCCTTAGCTTTCCACTCCATTATCTTTCGTATTATTGCCCCTTTACTCTTTCTATTTACGTGTCCATACCATCTTATTCGTTTTGATTTTATTGTTCTCACTATATTTTCTTCCTCTAGAATATTCTCTATTTCAAAGTTCATCAGTCTTCTGTAGTGTTGATCGTCTTCTTTCTTGGGCGCAAAAATTTTTCTAATTATTTTTCGTTCAAACACTTTTAACTGTTCTTCTTCCTTATTCGTTAAACACATTGCTTCAGCTGCGTAAACTACTACTGGTCTTATTGCAGTTTTATATACTCTTAGTTTCGTCCTCTGCTTATAATTCTATTTTTCATGATATCTCTATATTTGTAATACGCATTGTATCCGGATTGAATTCTGTGCATAATTTCCATACTTTTTTCATTTCTGTTGTTTGTAACGACTCCTAGATATTTGAATGATTTCACTTCTTCGTATTCATGCTCTGCTATTTTGATCTTTAAATGTACATCTCTCTCTGCTCTACCTATTTTCATATATTTTGTTTTTTGCTGGTTGATTTGTAGTCCTCTTTTGCTTGCTTCATATAATAGTTTTGCTGTCCTCTCGTCTAGGTTTTTCTTATTCCTCGATATCACCGCGATGTCATCTGCATATGCTATTATTTGAACGGATTTTGTTATTATATTTCCGGTGGCCTTACTCCCTTTTATTGCTCCTTCTATCGCTATATTAAACAGGGTCGCTGATAGCCCAACACCTTGTCTCACACCTCTTGTAATTTCTATCGCCTCTGTTATCCCTTCATATGTAAATACTGCTGCCTTTGATTCTTCTATCGTCATTTTTATCAATCTTATCAGTTTTTCAGGTATTCCCAGTGCTCTTGCGTCTTTAACTATCATGTTTCTTTTTAAACTATCAAAAGCTTCTCTGAAATCTATAAATAATACATGCAACTCGATGTCATTTTCATAGCATTTTTCTATCACTTGGGTTAATACATGTATAGCGTCTATTATTGACTTTTCTTTCCTAAATCCATTCTGGTGTTCTCCTATACTGCTTTCTGAATATGTTTTTAATTTTCTTAAAATTATCGATGTTAATATTTTGTGTTCAGTAACGTTATTCTTCTGTAGTTTTGACAGTTTGTTAAATCTCCTTTCTTTGGTATGGGCACTACATATCCTATTTTCCATTCCGCCGGCATTGATTCTGTCCTCCATATTTGCAAAATCAGTCTGTATAGCCTTTCCCTCATTTCTTCTCCTGCGCTCTTTATCATTTCATTGCAAATTTCATCAGGCCCTGCTGCTTTTCCATTCTTCAAGTCATTTAGTACTTCATAAAATTCATTTATTGATGGCTCTTCTACTTCTTCTGTTCTTATGTTCTCCTCCATAATTTCTTCATTAGTATCTTCATCTTCTATTTTCGATATGTTTTTCATATATTCTTCCCACTCCTTCTTGCCTATGTTAACCATTGTATTCTTTCTTCTCTTCTGCTTTCTTATACGCTGGTCGAGCTTACTATTATTCTTATTATCTGCTTCTATTTCTTGCATTATTTCATTTATCTCACCTACCTTTATTACATTTTAATTGTAAGGTGATTCTAGAATTTTACAATAATTATTTATTTTCATTTCGTTTAAACATTCGACAGTCCATTCGGTCACATGGGCATTCTCATGTATTAAACAAATTATATTCCCCTTCACTTGGTGAAATTAACGGACTTTCTGAGAGAGTTGTACCCCTTGTCGAAAAGACAATGGCACTCAAGTCGGTTAAAGTTTTTCAATTCGAACGACTTTTCAACAGCCAACCTTCGTTGGGAGATGTGTCTCAATTTGTTTAACGGCTATTTTGATAAAATCCAATTTTATTCCAAATTACAACCTAAAAATAATTGTTAAGCAAAGGTTATCAGATTAATATTATCCAAATTACCTATTACCTTTGGGTAATTTTCTCTAACGACGAGTCTCCTGAGAGATGTTCCGGTCCAGAACCACCCTCCGTGTTTAGAAGTACGATGTACCAGAGCCGTTTGTACGACCGTTCCTAACCACCTGGATGCCCGCCGTTTTCACTTCTTCAAAGGTACTCCGCGTTTAAATCTACCTAAAATTAAACGTATTATTGCAATCCTAATCTAAATTTAATTATACTTATAAGAAATTTCATTTTAATACGTTCAGCAAATTTTGTGGTTAAGAATTTTGTATGTTTATATATGCCATTTTGATTCACGTCTCTTTAGCATAGAATAACGCAGATAGAACGTTCAGAAAACGCGAAAAACTTTTGAAAGTTAATTTAAACATATTCACGTCCTCTAATGAATTTTATATTGCAAAAAGTGGAATTACTGGAAAAACGTAATTGTTATTGAATAAGCGAACTCACGTAACTTACCTGAGATAAAAATATCCTTATTTATGTCAGATTTTGCACAGGTTTACATTTCGAACTTTCTTGTTAAATAAAAACACTTTGATGTACACTTGAATGTTTTCATTATACATGAGAAATTGATCACTATCGAGGTACAACACTATCGTGCCTACGACATCCTGGAAACTGGCTATTAAACATCCAAATCGAAGGAGAGGACATTTTGGGCAACAGTCCTCCACGCGACCTTTCCACGTACTGAGATAAAGAGGGGTAACTTGGCAATAACTAAAATAACGCACGCAAGTTTCTCACCTCTTCATCCGTGTGTTCACAACTCGTTTCATTTATATCTGTAGTCAAGAAAAAGTTGAACACTTCATTTCCTTTGTTGAATTTGCAAATATTATTGCTGCAGGTTTAGTTAGTAGTTTAGTTTAGTAACAATATGTCTCAATGAACGACAGCCAGAACATTGATGTTCAGAGTTCCAAATACTACTTGTTCTTACTATATCTTCCACTTCGTTACTGTCTCTTACTGGATATTCTGTTACCCAATTTTGTTGATGTGTATCGACAACTTTCGACATCACTAATATTCAGCACTTTTCCTCAAAGAACCTAAATCTTCGAGTTCTTTTTGACTCAATAACACTTGCTTAGCGCGTTTTGACATTTTAATTTATAAATATTTCTCTACTGCTATTGTAATTTACCTGAAATATTTTCATCTTTTATTTTCAAAGCATATATCGAGCTTTGGTTGTTGTTTTTCTTAATAATACCTTAGTGAGTCAAACACTGTCCAAGGCTTCTCCTATACCAGCTTTGGCTCTTCCAGGATTCTCTATTTGAATTCCTTAAAGCTTTGTTGTCATCAACGAAGATCTTTTATATTCATTCCAGACTAACGTTCCTCGATTTTTTTTTCTAACTTTCCTTTTAATATTTTGCAGATCCACCAGGATATATTCCTGGATACTCTTAGTATATTAAAATTGCTCTATTATTTTTTATTTATTTTTCACTAGGGCTGGCGAAATCTGGGATGTGGATGAATGTTTAACAATGGAATGCATCATAGATCCGCAAAGTCAAATGCCGATCATCGTGGAGACATCTCCTATATGTCAACAAACTTGCCCAGTTGTAAGTATTAACTGTTGATAGTTGTTCATTGATAAATTACCTGTCGTGTGATTATCTTACGTTGCAGGGATTTAGATATAAGAAACTTCATAATTCTTGTTGCGGATATTGCGTCCAGGACAGTTGTGTCTTCGATGGCAAAGCCAGGAGGGTAGGTGAAGAATGGTTCTCAGAAGACGGATGTCTCAGTTACAATGGCCAAGTAGTCAGGGGTCAATATCAAGTATATTCGCACGAAACAGTTTGTCCCACTATTCGCCATTGTTCCGGAAATATACGAAAAGGCCGTTGTTGCGAATATTGTGACACATTCGAGATATTTACGTGGAAAAACGAACTACTCCGTTGCAGCCATGTTGTGGTTTAAACGACGTTTCATTAAGTTTGAATTGATTTGTTTCGACAGCATATAGTGAGTTTCGAATTCTAAAAATGTGAAATGTTTATTATAGATGTATTATTAATTATAAATGCCGTTCCAACAATGTTTGGTATTTTAATATGTATTAAGCACAGGTTTCGTCTGGAAGTGCATTTTTCCGCTCCTAAAGCCTATAGTATCCTGAAACAACTGCAGACGAATCATTCATATAAGTGAAAAAAGAAACATTAACTTAACTATATCATTAATTAATAGTAAAAATAAAAAAAGGTCCAATATTGTGCCTTGCGGAACTCCAAATAAGTACACAGGTGTATTGATTCAGCGCTGTGTATAAAATCATAAGAAGTCTTGTATGAAATTTTAGCAAACTGCAACCGATTTGTAAAGTACGAAGTAATCACACCTCGTTTACCGAAGATTTCTAAAATTTTCATCACGATTGGAGCAATCTAACGCTATGCTGAAGTTACAGAAGGCCCAGTAGAGCTACGTTCACAGTCTACCATATTCAAAACATCGAAACCTCATCTAAAAATGAAGAAATGGCGAACATATAGCGGTAGATTTGCCTGAAACTATGTTGGTTGTCTGAAATTATACTATTTTTATCTAGATGGAGTAACAATATAGTAAGCATTGTATTTCTTTTCTCTTACCTTTTGGTGATATATGAAACTACATTCTACTGCATTGTTTCTTGCATACAATTATTTTTATGTTGTAAGAACATAATCTAAAACACTAAGTATAAAAAGGAATCCCAAATAGTTGAGGAATGTATTAAAATTCATTATTTAACATCATTTTAAAAATATTTTAGTTGGCTATTTTGCAGTTTGTGGTTTATTTATGCTCGCCTTACATTCTTACACACAGAGATTGATTTAACCAGAAGGAAAAAAATTATTTATACATATTCTGTCACACGATTTAAAATCTTATCCATTGCCGTTTGTTTGTATGTACCAATAGTCATAGCTCCGTTCTTTTTCTCTCCTCTGATTTGCATAAAAGCATTTACATACCACTCTTCAGTCCGCGTGTCGTGAGACAAGACAATCCAATGAAATAACATCTTGTAAATGCTCAATAAACATAGAGACTTATGTATCCTGTACCAAATAGAAACACCATTATCATATTATGTGTTAGGAATTGGTTTGTGGTATTTGTAGATGACACGGAAAAGGTAATATGTTGTATGAATGTGGAGAGAGAAAATAAGAATAAGTAAAACTCAGAATATCGCATATAAATGAAAGAACTCTGAATAGATTGTTAGCAGAATTTACAATGAAAATGAATCTGAACCTAACATAGAAAACGCTTTGGAGTTGGCCAATAATCACAAAAATCAAAGCACAAAGACGGAAATTATAACATCTTATTGTTAGCGGGAAGAATTAGTAATATCAAGCGTTTAAGTAAGAAGAAATGAGTACAATGAAGGTAACATTATTGGATCTGAAATTGAATTTCAAACAATGAAATAATTAACTAAAATTATTATACAAATTTTGACCAGTATACAGACTATTTTAAATCATCCTATATTTGCAAATTAGAGTTGAAACAAAATTTTACTTATTACATAATATCTATTAGTGAGAAGAAACTTAGTCTTTATATTTTATTATTTTTATTTTTTTTGAAATTATAAATATAAACTAAGTGCTTGTTGAAGTTTACTAGTTAGCCAATTATATTGTAATTATGTGGCAAGTGCTAGTGGATCTTTTGGCTCAAACGAAAGGCTAAAATCTGCCTTTAATAATTTAACAACATTTCTTCATTATGATGTCTTTTCCAACAAACAATATAAAATACAGATTGTAAGTATGCAGTTGACTAAGCAACGTTGAATTGCGATATATAAATAACGAAAGTCATCCGTCTCTAGGTTCATAATTCATACTTGCAAAAGACTTGAAAAAGACATTAAAATGTTGAAACGTTGTTAAATTTAAAATCTGCCTTTCATTTGAGCCAAAAGATCCACTAATACTTGTCACATAAGTATAAACTAATTACCTAATGAACAGACTTAGGGTAAAATCTGTTTTAAGTACTTATACAAGCAACTCAACACATGTATACTTTGTGAAAAAATCAGTTCAACCCAAGTTGTGGTCTTTATCGGGATTTCAAATTGTAAAATTGTTTACGCACAACTTAATTATAAACAGTTATACACAGTATTTAATTTTTTTTTATCGCCGGCGCAGGATATATGTACTCTTAAATTTTTCAAGAATACTGCCTGAAGACGTATAATGAACAGCACATTCTACTTGCTTAAAGCAATTAGGTTTATAATTTATGAAGTAAATATCGAAATTTTGTCCTAGAAGGCTTAAAGCCACTATTGATAGGAGGCGAAAGGTTCCATATGTCAAAGAGGCGAAATACCTGGGGGTATGGTTTGATCAAAGGCACACATGGAATTCACATATCCAGAAATTGACCAAGCAATCATCCACCATCGCCCTAGGTAGGTGTAGGAGGCTGTGTGGGAAGAATTGGGTCTTAGCCCCAAGATTGACTCTGTGGTTGTTACACCAAGGGTAATTAGATCCATGATAACGTATGGAGCAGTAGTAGTATGTGGCCAAAGGCGCGGCAGATGGGGGCGGCCAAAGCGTTGGGTGGCGTGCAGAGGTTGGCGTGCCTGTGTGCCACGGGGGCGTTGAGATCGACCCCTACCACCGCGATTGAAGCAATTCTGAACCTGCCACCAATACATATTTTTATACAAGGAGCCGCAAGGTCCACAGTACTCCGACTTTTACATAGTCAAGTACCGATAAGTAAATCGCACGGGGCTGACTATAAAAAACTGTTAGATGAACTCAAGGAAGCATCCCTTTTAGGAATACCATGTGATGCCATGGTTCAAACATTTAACCTAGATACAAAATATCAGGTTATAATACCAGATAAGAAGGTCTGGGAGGCAGGTCTCCGGTAAGAGCGGACTCAAACTGGAATACTGACGGCTCTAAAACGGACTACGGCGTTGGAGCGGGAATATACACTAAGAAGCCTAAAAAGGCTCTTTCGGTAAGCTTCAGCAAAGACACGACTGTGTTGCAAGCTGAGGTTGCTGCAATCCATCATTGTGTCCGAGAGATAGAAAGATGTACCGAACCAAGTAAAAGCGTCGTTATCTTTGACAGTCAGTCCACACTTAAAGCGATTAGCTCCACAAGCGTGGACTCTAAGCTGATTTGGGACTGTGTAAGCGCCCTAAATGAGTGGGCACCCAAAGGAAATTAACCTTGGCCTGGGTCCCTAGCCACTCGGGCGTGAGAGGAAATGAGGCGGCGGACGAGCTGGCCAGGCGAGGTTCGTCAAGGCCATTCGTTGGAGCCGTTCGGCACTACCAAATCGCAAATTAAAAAAATCCATCAATGAAATGGATAGATAATCAGTTCCAGAGAGTGGTGGCAAAATATCACCGGGACAAAGGCAGGCAAAAGAGTTCTTAAAGGAGCAGAGGCCTGAATTCACGAGAGATCTACTGAAAAAGACAGGAAGACTGGCATGAAAATGATTGTAGGTCTGCTGACTGTCACTGTAGACTGAATAGGCATATGTACAACATAGGCCTGGCAAATGATGCAACTTGCAGATACTGCCAAGAGGAGGAAGAAACATCAATTCATGTGCCGTGCCAATGTGAAGGCCTGACGAGGACAAGGTTTCTAGTAATGGGGGAGGAGAACCCCACAGCTAGTAGCTACATAAAGAAGCCGCTCTCAAAGATGATAGTCCTAATTAAGAGGGTAAAACTAGAGAGCGTCCTCTAGGAAAAAAGGGGATACACATAGATTTGAAAAGGTCGCGGTGACAGGCGATAGGCCAGCCCAATCTACTTAATCTAATCTATCCCGCAAATTGGTTCAGGCCCTACAAAAAAGATATTCCAGCCCCTCTTTTGCGAGATTATCCGTTATCTCGTTTCCTTCTACTCCTGTGTAACCTGGAACCCACAGGAGGGTTACTTTATTCCTTTTGCCTAGCTCGTTTAATTTCCCTAGGCATTCCCTGACAATCTTAGAACTGATTTCGTGTGAGCTCATATTGAACTGGACACATCTTTCAATTGTGTGTATTTCCACCTGGAAGATACTTGAGTATTTCTCCAAGCTTTCGAAGTACTTGGTTCGAGGCCCGTATATTCCTATTCCAGTTCCCTCTGCCGTTTTGAAGCCATAAGTATAGCATTTGATGGCATTTCTATTTAATTTCAAGACGGTGTTATAATCCCACTCGTTCTTGTTACTAAGCTTTGTGGTAATTTTTTTCAAAAAGCTGAATTTTTCACGTGTCTTTGATCATTCTGAACGTGGTTCTTCTTGCTACACCCTCTATCACAATATGGAGAGAGATAAGATCTTACATCTTCATGTCTAAAGTTATGTCCGTTACCAACAAAATGTTGAGCTACAGACGATCTTTTCATATCTTTATTTCTCAGATGTAATTTTTGTCCTTTCAATCTTATTTCAATTGATCTCTTAGTCTGTCCCACATAACAACCACCACAGATTTACACTTAATTTGATAAATTCCAGAATTGTCCCAATTATTTTTGTACAATATTTTTTTATGGTAAGAAAAAGCCGGTTGCAGGTTAACTTTTTTAAAATATATAGGTTACTTATACCATATTGCCAAGATGGATGAAATTAAATACCATACAAAATTTTATTATTTTTGAAAAAGCCCGCTATTAATATTTTCTGCACACTCGCAGTTTAATTCAATTTATCTAACAATGATAGGTAGATAGAATTGGTTCTCGTGAGAATATTAGCTGCGTAGACATTAACCACGATAGCATCATCTGCATATAGCACCAGTTTGATGTAGTTTTGCCAGAAAGTAATAATAATTTGAAAATAAAAGAATCACCCCATGCGGGACTCTCTTCGTTAATGGCGGTAACTCCGAAGTGAATATAAAAGTCTCGATTACTCAAATTTGCACCAATTTCAAATAGATGGCTGAGAAACCATTCCAATGCAATTCTTCTAAAACCGGATAATTATAATTTCTGAAAAAGAACAAAAGAAGTTCAATTGACGTGTTAATCTAAAAATAGACATTCAACGATTTGTACATTAACACTTAACAATTAAAGGTCGTGCCTCCATTTGCAATAATATTTGCTTAAAACAATATACATTTCCCGGTTTTACCAACAATAAGATCTCAGTCAACTTTGTGAAATCGCCCATAGATTTTGTACATAAACAGAACAGTGAATAAGAAAATAACGAATATAAACACAATTATCTGTGTGATTGTTATTCAGACTTTACTTTCATTATTTCTGTACATTTTTATTTGTATTTCGCAAGTTGTTTTTGATTAACTTGGAAATCTGTTTACAAAGGAAGATATTGTTCCGATCTAGCTCAGGTTATTCCATAGCATTGACTGCAACGTGCTCTGGTGTTTCAAGATCTGGTTCGGGAAAACCGCAATAATCGAAATAAAGCAAGATACCACAGTGCGAAATATTTATTTAGGTTCAATAGGAAATGGATTACAAAACACGACTTAATTCTTTTCGACACTTTAGCCAAGGTCTTATTTATTATTTTCATATACATATATAAAGAAATGAATACTCTTTATTCAATCCCATGCAATTGTATTATACAAATATATTTATTATATAATTTCAATACAAATAC
This sequence comes from Protaetia brevitarsis, assembly GCA_004143645.1. NCBI lineage: Eukaryota > Metazoa > Arthropoda > Insecta > Coleoptera > Scarabaeidae > Protaetia > Protaetia brevitarsis. The sequence continues at coordinate 5,847,020 of RXPK01000063.1, forward strand.
CTCAAAAAAAAATTATGAAAATCCCTAGAACAGCAAAATAATTATAACTAAATGGTTTTTGTAATAATAGGTTTCTTCTTCTTGTTAATATTTTCAATAATACTATTAAGGAAGTTTGTCATAAAAAGCAATAAAAATAAAACATTAAAAAAGAATAACTTTTTAAAGGTAAGAATTTTTCAAAGTGTATGATTTTGTGACTTTGTTAATATAAATTGCTAGTGGATATTTAAGTTTGACAAATTATTTTATACATCCACATTAAAAAAAAATCTTATAAAACTAAACCTTAAACAGTCTTTGTAGTCAAAGTATGGCTTCAGTAAATTTATTTCTTCAAATAATTACACACGAGCACATTTTAAGTATTTGTAAATTATATCATCTGAACACCCGCGAATAATCGATGGCTAAAATAAACAACAAAGAAAAGTATATATCTATGCCGACAACCGTGCCCCTTGATGTTATGCGACAAACGTGCCGCAACCCTTTCGGCCAGAGATTTATACATTCGCAGAATTTTAATTTATAGTTTCCGCGGAATAATGTAGTATTAAAATTCTTAGAATCTGCACACGCGCAATCGCTGTCAGATTAAAGGAGATGTGTCTTTCCACGGGATGTCCACACATAATAAACATCAAAATCGCGTCGACAGTTTCTACCACTATCTTTTCATTTCCCAAAAGAAAAAATGAATGGCGGTTTCGAACACAGGGGGACATGCTTTATGCGTTAATGCGCGTCCGTATAAGCACCATACACCGTACTCCCATTGCCTAATGTACCGTCTTCTCTATCCTTTTCTACCTAATGAAAACATAATGTGAAGTTAACCTGTTACATATAACTGTAAAAGCGACGTATAGGCGCCGTGAAAGGAACCAACTATTTTGCAAGAATCTGCGCGAAGTTCGTTAAGGGCCGACTAGGAATAGACATGTACATTACGTCTGCGGTACGTAAGCTCGCGAAAGAAACGGAGTCAAGGGAACGTCGGAGCGGCTTACGACGCTTTTTTTCCGAAAGGAACGCACCTTCATCGAATGAACAGTGGCGCCATCTCGGCGATCGCGTTTCCGACTTCTAACGGGGGATCGCAATGGCTTGCGTTAGGCAAGGTTCGTCAATTTTTTTCGTTTCTCGGAAAGTCTTTCGCAAATTGTCAATATCCCTAGTCCGGTGCGGCCGACTCTACCCACCCGTTCGCCATTTTACGAACCCGAAAATTCAAGCGCCTCAATATCCTTTAGCATAGAATTTTTTACCCAAAACGCACGCTCTAAATGGGGCACGCCTTTGTGTCAAAATTTATATAATGTAATAACTTTAGCTGGGGGTTGGGAGTACCCACCACGCGCGTCCCCGATGTGGTGGATGGGAAAGGCCATCTTGTCAGGATTCGCTCAAGACGAGATGGTTAGAGGCGGCTATAAATTCGTCCTCTCTGCTTAAAACCGGAGCAAGGTGAATGAAAACCGTTGCCGTGAACCACTTCCCCACGCCCGAGCTGTTGTGCCGTGGCTAAGGGCTTGCACAGGGTTCTGCGACGATGTCAGTTGTTGCTTTCGGCTACCAAAAGCCCAACTGTTAAACCAGGTCCCGAAAGGGATGGGGTGTCTTGGCTTAACTGCAAGGACCGAGAGGAAACAACCTCGATAAAAACCTAAATCCTAAAGTGGGGGACTAGGCTGATGGGATGCGTGGTTGGATAGAAGACCAGTCTACTAGTCCAACCTTGGGGCACCTGGTGCACCCCATTATATTTAACCTTACCTCTGCATACAGGGCTCTGTAGAGGTGGACCTTTTCTTCCCTAGCTACTCGTGGGATCAACCATGAGGAAGGACGTTTATTAGCGGGACGACACCGGTAATAAACAGGAATTGGAGCAGAACCTCCATAAGAAGACTTCCACTTTCAAGGAGTACCTCACAAGGAAGGAACAAAGGGAGGAGCAAAACGACGAGCAGATTGGGGAACAGGATGGCATCTATCCCCTCTCAAATTGCGTCGTACTGTGCAACTCAGGAGCACGTGAAATCGAAGAGGGAGACTTACCTAACCTGGGGCCTTCTGATATCCTACACTTTCTAAAAGGAATAGGATTGGAAGGCCAGCTGTAAAACAGTAAGAGCAGGGGACATAATAGATCCTTTAGGTCGCAATGTAATATCACACTTGCAATATACGCAGACACATACACAACTTTAGCGAGCTGATCAAACTCAAACTATATAATAAAGGCAGAGATAATTTTATTTTTTATATAAATTTTATTTATAATCAATTGCATACATTGGCAAGCATAAACACATTGATTTGCTTAGACGTAAAAAAGTAATTTATATTTACGAAATCAACAAGACACGAACTTACTTTAGCATAACTATTTGTACGTATCCATCACTTTATTTTTTTTAATATAATAAACGATTTTTAGTCGAATACCAATGCGATATTAAATTTGATTCCAAAAATATTAAGAAAATAGTCTTGTGTAGATGTACATAGAAATGACGATAACTTATAATATACAAGAGCAGAGGTTTTAATCCCCTAACCGGTTGCGCTCCTGCTCTTTTTTCAACCAAAAATGTCTGGCTGCTAACAAGGCACGATTTGATCTTTACGGGATGTCGATATCTTTTCTCGTTTCTGAAATATTTAAAAAAGAAATGTTTTAGGGGGAAACCTTGAGCCCCAATTACACCTTTAAAACTAGATATAGGACGCTAAAAAAGTACGTGTCAAATATTTTTCGGTGTTCTACATTCCTACCAAATGTTATCAAAGTCGGAGGAATCAACTTGGCTGCCTTCCCTTGTAAGAGAAAGAAATGGTGCAATTAATCGCTACCCAATTAACTGAACACTATTATCGTTTTAAAAATGAGCAATGCGCTATAAAGGCTGATGTGACATTAAAAAAGTTATTAGAATGTGATGTACAATGCCCTCCAGATGTAATGTCTCTGCCTTGCAACGACCAAATATCGATACTATTTTCCGAATAGTAAGGTTTTCTACATTCCCATGTAGACAAATGCCGTACAGGGTATTGTCATTGTCGAGCAGGATGTAATCATATTTTCTTAACATATTTAAAGGAGAAAGAAATTTTACCAATGAAACATTTGCATATATTCATTTGTTGACTGTTATCGGGAATTCACTGAACCGTAGGTGTTTCAATTGTTTCTGTCTTGTTATTATAAGTTCATATCCACAAAGAAATAAGTGGGCCACTATCGACCATCATAAACAAATGCCTAGAACAAGGAGTTTTCCCTAGTCCGCTTAAAGTAGGAAAAATAATACCCATATATAAGAAGGGTGACGTCGAAAACTGTGAAACCTACCGCTCAATTAGTATTCTACCAGCAATATCAAAAATTTTCGAACAAGCAATAACGTCAAGGCTGGTTGGATACTTTGAACGTCAACAATTCTTTACAACAAGTCAACATGGGTACAGGGAAGGGCGCTCTATGACATCGGGTATAATGACAATGATAGAAGATATCTATAGAGCTTTTGATTGCGGGCGAATCTGCAGAAATGCATATGTTGGATCTGAGCATTTCTGAAGCATTTGATTCCGTTAAACATTATATCCTCCTAGACAAATTACAGTACTACGGAGTAAGAGGAATAGCTTTAAAATTATTAAGATCCTACCTAATTGATCGTGTTCAGTTGACAGAATTTAAGCGATTACAGTCTCAGCCAAAGAAGGTGAAGTGTGGGGTACCACAAGGTTCTATTTTGGGTTCCTTGCTTTTCATGGTATATATTAACGACCTTCTTATCAATGTTAAGGTAGCTGACGATATTACACTTCTGCTGCGAGATAAGGATCAAGAAACGCTCCGTCAGAAATCTGAGACTGTCATTGAAGACGCCGTAAAGTGGTTCTCTGTAAATAAATTGCAAATAAATATAAATAAAACACAAAATCTGGTCTTTAAAACAAAACTATCAATTCACCCGACAACAGCCAATTTTCTTGGAATTGTTGTAGGTGAAAATTTAAAGTGGCACCAACACATTGATAATTTGATTCATCTGCTTGTTTGTTTGCCATAAGAAGGTTAAAACATGTTGCAACACATGAAGCAGCGAAAGCAGCATATTTTGCCATTTTCCACACCCGCATGTGCTACGGTTTACTCATCTGGGGAACGTCTGCAGAAGCGCACAGAATTTTTATTCTGCAGCAAAGAGCCATCCGATACCTATGTGGTCTAAAATTTACCGACAGCTGTAAAACACATTTCGCTAAAGAAAATACACTTACTTTACCATCTGCGTACATCTTGGCTGCTGTCACGCACGTCCACCTAAATAAATATAACTTCACACAAAATGGGAATTCCCATAATTATTCAATTCACTCGCGGAATGAGTTACGAGTACCGTACTCCGGCTAACTTGCTCCCGAAGAGCAATCGCCTACATGGGGTGCAAGCTGTACAACATCTTGCCGAAGGAATTGAAGGACCTACCTCTCTATAAGTTGAAGGCTAAAGTTAAGGCAATGTTATTGAAAAGGGAGCTGCACAGTATCGATGATCTAGTCTTTTAATGTGTATTTACTTTTTTGCCCTGTTTGTTATTATTCATTGGTTGTCCTTTGTACCTTACATTTTAAATATTAAACACGTTCAATGTAACTGGGGTTACTTTTATTAGTAATATATTATAAAAGCACACCACCATCGATTTTATCGGGCATAATAATCTATGATTCGTAAACTAAACCGAAGGAAATATATAATACAATATTCATATCTGCGAATCCGAAAATAGCCGAAGTGCACGGCTTAGAGCGTGTGGTAGAAAATTGAGATGCATGGTCGTAAGAGGGAGATAGTAGAAAAGAAGCGCACTGTACATTCAACTCGCAAAAATATTTAATATAATCTTTGTCATTTATTGTTCTAATAGTATTTATTTGAATATCCATAATTAGGTTTGGTATTAATTTAAAAAATATTCTAATATAACCACTTCTTAATTGTTATTTATTTATTTTCATTATGAGTTTAAGCAGCACTAATTTCGACATCAGACTGAGCTTTTGCATAACTAGTCGCTACTTAATCTCATAGTAAATAAATAACCATTAGGAATATGTTTTAAATCAATAGTATTCGCTTTGGTAGGTTTTATTTTGATACAACTTCATCCTCTAAATCTTCTAGGACTAAATTAGATTTTATGCTGTTTTTTGTTTACAAAAATTAAGCTCTCAACGGTTTACAATTTCTGTATTTCTTATACAGCTTTATATATCTACAATAATTTGAATATTTTTCGAATTAATGCTAATATACTTACATAAGTCTCACCATAAATTTAAATTACGTGAGATGCGATCTAGCAGAACTCTCATAAATTTTATAATTCATACAGACGCGGGTACGTGTTAAAATATTCAACTCTTTACCAGGAGAGTCCGTATCACGGAACGCCCACTCAGTTCAGTATCGATTCGAAAAGATTTATAACACCTAAATATTTTTATACATCCGACAAACTTGTTGACGGGCCGACTGATTCCTTACTTTGTGATTGGAAGAGTTAAGTACGTTTTATTTTAAGTGATAGGAGAAGTTTAATTGAAACCTACTTTATACCGAGCCTTCATTGTAAAACCAGCCACTCGAAATAACTTTTAAAATACTTTGAATAAAATTTAACAAGAAAACGGGTCAATTTCGATTTACGAGGGGGGTTTTACACATATCTGGAACCCCGTACTTTCAACCCCTGATCGAGTGTGAAAATAATATCGAAAGGTTCAAATAGTCGAGTGATTCATCTTTGAAAAGGTCTTGTTATTAGTACTCTTTTGGCATCTTATTTTTTAAAGTCGGATCATTTTTTTCCTAGTTATATTGTTGAAGAAATAGGCTTTCCTTATCTAACAACAAATTTCCATTTTGATCGATTTAGTTTTTTAAAGATTTTGTTATAACGGGATCTGTCACATGTTCTAATAGATTCAAATACATCCCACCAGTAGAATTTTCTTCCATGAATATCGGACCAATAATTTTGTATCCTATTTTCTAAAAGTTCTTCTTAAAGTTGTTTTTCACCGCCTACTATTAATTAAGTACTAATTAAGAACTACGTTTTCTGAAAATCACTAATTCTAAAAGAAGCAATAGAGATAGGTATAGCTTTTCGATAGGGGATTCAATTCCACATCACATGGTGTAAAAATATACAGAGCGTTATATTTGAAAAAAAAAGAAACTTTTAGTACTAAGAAGTCACTCCGTCAATCCTAGATTACGAGACACCCTGCATAATTTTGTTTTATATGTATTGTATTATGTATGTAGATGAAGGGGTGATGTTCCACTGCGACCTAAAAGATCTATTGTTGCCCTATTCTTGCTGCTTTACAGCTGGCCTTCCAATCCTATTCCCTTCAGAAAGTGTAGGATGTCAAAGGGCCCCAGTCTAGGTAAGTCTCCCTCTTCGATTTCACATGCTCCCAGGTGCAACGCCCTCTAGTTGCACAGTGCTACGCAGTTTGAGAGGAGGTGGATGGGTATTTTATCCTGTTCCCCACAAAATCTACATTCAGATTCCTTTCCCAATCCAAGCTTACTCAGGTGTCCTTTCAGTCTACAGTGGCCTGAAAGTATTCCTTTTAATATGCGAACGTTGTTCTTACTCAGGTTGATGCATTCTGTAAACCTCTTCTGGTTATAAGTTCCCAGAAGAATTTTACTTTGCCTCATTCCCTGGATATTTTCCCAGTAACTGGATTTTCTCTGCTCCATTTCTATTTTTAGTTTCTTCAGTATGGTACTGCTACTTAACCCGCAAAAGGGTTCAGGCCCTACAAAAGGCATTCCAGCCCCTTTTTTTTGTGAGGTTATCCGTTACTTCGTTTCATTCCACTTCTGTGTAACCCGGAACCCAGAGGAGGATTACTTTATTTCTTTTGCCCAGCTCATTTAATTTCCCTAGGCATTCCCAGACCATCTTGGACCTGATACCATATGAGCTCAGCGCCTTGATGGCTACTTGACTATCAGACATGATGATAATCTCCTGCTTCCGATAATTTCTATCTATATTGAACTGGACACATTTTTCAATAGCGTGTATTTCTGCCTGAAATATACTTGGATATTTTCCCAAGCTTTCGAAATATGTGGTTCTAGACCCATATATTCCTATTCCAGTTCCCACTGCCGTTTTGGAGCCATCAGTATACTTGGATATTTTCCCAAGCTTTCGAAATATGTGGTTCTAGGCCCATATATTCCTATTCCAGTTCCCTCTGCTGTTTTGGAGCCATCAGTATACTATTTGATGGCATTTCTATTCAAGTTCAACGTGGTGTTATGATCCCACTCACTCCTATTACTAAGTTTTATGATGAATTCCTTCACAAAGCTGAATTTTTTTAACATATCATCCCGGGGTGATCATTGATCACCGTCAGGAGATTGAGGCCTATGCCTAATCATTCCTTCCTTGACCATTCTGAGTGTGGTTCTTTTTGCCGCGTCCTCTATTACAATATGGAGGGGAGTAAGATCCAATACTACTTTGATAGCTGCTGTTGGACAGATTCTCATAGCCCCCGTTATGCATACACATGCTAATCTTTGCACTTTCGAGAGGTTAATTCTCGCGGTGGCCAGATTAGTTCTTTTGCTCCAAGCTACTGATGCATAAGTGATGATCGGTCTCACTATCGCTGTATACATCCAAAGCAGTATTTTTGGGTTGCATCCCCAATTTTTCCCTGCAAAATTTCTGCACACCATCAGGACTCTTTTGGCCTTGTTGATTACTTCAAGTTCATGTTTGTTCCATACAAGTTTATTGTCTAGGGTAAGGCCTAGATATTTAACCTCCGTTCTCCAATCTATATTTTACCCATCCAGTTCTATGGTTTTAAGATTGGATTTTCTTTTCCTAGTAAATGCTACTAGAGTTGTCTTAGTAGGGTTGACATTGAGTCCCATCGATTGACACCATCTTCTCGTAAAGTGCAATCCTCTTTGAACTATGTCACAGAGGGTATTCTCAAATTTACCTCTTGCGTACATGACAATATCATACCCTTGAACCCTTGACAAGGTATGCCTAGATCCGTCAGTCCGCATAAGAGTTCGTCTACTATTAGGCTCCACATAAGTGGGGATGTAACTCCCCCCTGTGGGTATCCTCTGGTGGTACTAACCGAGATGGTCTTATGTCCCACCTCCGCCTCCACCGACCTGGTTGACAGTAGCTGGGACATCCATCTAGAAGTCACGCCGTCTACCCCTCTATTAATTAATGCTTTTTTGACAGACTCGTGTGAAGTGTTGTCAAAAGCGCCCTCTATGTCTAGAAAGGCGCACAATAATAACAATAGTTTTGTTTACTTTCTATTCCCTGGTTAAACTAGTAGAGGACTCATACCCTCCGTACTCACCATAAAACCTCTCTCTTTTACTGTATAGCCGTTATACACATTTACAGCATCATATGTTTTTGAGCTTTTTTTTCACAAAAACCAAAATAACTCGGAAACAGTAACCCATAGGTAAGTAGATATTTTATAAAATTGGCTTTAAAACTCCCACTAAAACCTAAAAATCCACAAAAAATATAGGTTTTTATTTAAAATATCAAAGTTGGCCATGACTATCGATGTAACAGGAAGTGCGACATAGATGAAATTGTTTTTTTCTAAAGAGATCACAGCCAACTATGCTTAACCCCAAAGTTTCAAAATCTAGATATCATTGCAAAGTCAAAAACTTTTAATGGACGGGTTCCGTGAATTACCGCGTATTTGGGATCGAAATGAAGTACTTGTCCATGTCAACTGTAGAATCTGTGGTAATGTTTAAATAAGCTGCATTTTCAATTTTTTTATTATCAATTTTATGTAATAACTTATCTATTATATTAGAATTATAATTATTCAAATAGCCATAATGAAATAAATTAGTGAAAATTGTACAATCACCTAAAGAGTAAGATGCATACGAAATCATGTATATATGTTAAAAAAAAAAAACCTTCAAATAACTTATTGAATCGGGTTAGGGAAGTTACATCCCTCCACCATTCAATTGGGGGGATTTATGTTTATGTTGTTTCCTTTTTGGAGAGAGATAACTTTGCATTTTTCCTTAATGTATTCGCCCTACGATTGATAAAGGGAGTCCACGTGTTCCCGAAACAATTTCCCCGAATTAATAAAATCCCATGTAGCGCGGAGTGATCGAATACTCATGTGTCTATTGCTATACTACAGTCCTGTGATATTTTTGTAATTGATCCCATATTTAATTGCCAAATACCGTTTTCCTATTACAAATAAGTACTTTAGCAATTGTAGGGGCGAGCCAGAAATAATGACATGACGGATCGGGAGTTGCGAATCGAAGACGCGTATGTATGTTGCCCTTACAAACTACTTCCTGTTGGACTTGTCCGCAACGATGTATATATATTTAATGCTTCTTGCAATTATGCAAAATTATTCGTATATGAGTTTTTTTTAGCTTTATACGTTATGATGCTAAATTATAATAATAAAAATAACTACTTTGATTTAGTGGACATTACTGCTTTACATACTGATTTACATAGGGAAATAACCGGAGTGTTACCGTGGTATTATAACGTAAATAGACACGGTCCTGGTATTTTCTTGGTCGTTGGCATTTGAAATTTGCCGTTGAACATGTTTGCATTGTCACCGGAACATGTTTTATGGTCTCTCATACTTTGGGAAAATCACATAAATTTTATGTGCTAATTGGATTATAAAAGTGAATACGAAGTAAATAAAAAAGAACTAAGGCATTTTCAATATCAATCCACTGTAATAATAACCAGTGTTGAGAAGAACGTAATGTTCAATGTTTCAAATGAAGCCATTTAGTGTTGTTATGAAAATCCCTGACATTGAAATAATTATTAAATCTTAAAACTGAACTTTGTGCAATATGGTATTTTTACTATTAAGAATACAAGGTTAGGCAAATATATGAATCCATTCGAATATCTTTAATACGGCTACTTTTCACCGTTAATTAAATGCAAATCGGGGATTCGATGGGTATATTTCCATCCGAATCGGACTTCTATTTTGGACGGAAATGATGTTCACTTTTTTATTTTAAATGAAACACCCAGCATATTTTTTATGAATTTCAATAGAACAGTGTTCTAGGAGTATAGTATAAAGGTTTAGCACCCCTACGAACCGTTCATGACACGCGCGTGGGTTTGACAGACCCGACTAGAAGATTTTTCGGTAACAAAATTGCTGTTGCGGCGTTATATGGTTGCAATTGCTCTGTATCTATCGCCAATTATTTCATCTATGTGAGATAGAACTGGTAATACTGCAACCTACTCCTAGGCCCCTCATTACAAACTGCACTAATGTGGACATACGTTTCAATAGCAAAGCTATCATGATCAGCAGAAACACTGAACTGAATAAATACACTAAAACTACCCTAATTTATACCTAAAAAAGGTCCTGGTACAATGATCACGGTCATGGCTGACTGCCGTCATGCTTAACTAGTCACTAATCCTAACTCCATCTGACCTACTACTTCTACTTAATAAACTATAAAGAGAAGAATTTAAGCGTCTTAAATCTGAATTATTTATATATTATAAAGATAATTAATTATCCTTTAAAATGTAGATCAAAATTGGAGGCATACATGTCATGCATATTTAAGCTAGATATGTTAAACTGTATTTATTTTTAACTAAAGTATTAGACTTAAAATAAAATAAAAATAATGTAAAAAATTATACAGGGGTGAACAAAAATATTTTTAATTTTCGCTATCTTTAAAGGCAAGTAACTTTCTTATTTTAAATGGAACACCATGCATTTATTACTTTATTTAGATTCTAATTTTAACGGTCTTTAAGGTTGTATTAATGCTTCCTATACCTATATGTTATAGTTTCTTAGTAATTTATAATTTTCTTTTTCAAATATTAATTCGTAGCTTGTTTTTTTTTTTGAAGTAGGCTTGGACAAAACTGCTGTTATTATTCAACATAGATAGACGATAATAATCAGCCTAACTTTTCAACAGGCTTTTTCTACATACTAATTAAAAGTCATAACTAAGTAAACTTCAGAAATGTACTTCATTAAAACAGATAAACTGATATGTTGAAAACTGCTAATGTTTTAAAAAATGTTCAAAATGATGGCCATCGGTTTCAATTCAGACGCACTCTTTGTTGAAATGAGTCTTTAACATTACTCAAAACATTTGGTGTTGTAGATCGAAACGCCATTCTTATTCGCTCTGTTATATTGTCAGGTGTGGTTGGTGTTATGTCATAAGTAATATTTTGAATATATCCCCATAAAAAACAATCTGGGCTCGTTAGATCTGGAAATCTTGCTCCAGCGGCCTGTCCACCTGTTGGAATACTGCCCATTTAATTCCTCCAGAACGCTTAATTGAAAGTGCGCGGACCACCGACTAATTGCAATGAAAGTCTTTGTCGAATATTAATAGGTGTATTTTTTGGAAAATATATTGCTAAGTTATATTTTATAAATTGACCATCAAAGAAGTATGGCCCTATCACGTGCTTTCCGCTAATTCCGCTATTCCGCCCCACACATTAACAGACCATCGATGTTGACGATGTAGGGTTCTACAGAAATTGGGATTCTCGTCGCTGTAATAATGAAAATTATGTCTATTAACTAATCTGTTGTTATGAAAAGTTGACTCTTCCGAAAATAACACATAATCGAGGAAATTTTCGTGATCTCCTAACTTTTCTAGCACCCGTAAACAAAATTCAAGGCGCCGATCATAATCTACTTCCAATTGTATGTGGTATGGGTAAAATTTTTTCATCTTTATAATTCTTCTAATGCTCCCTCTGCTTATCCCTGTAGTTTCATTTATTTTTCGCTAACTTGTATACGGATTTTCAGGAAGAGATTCGTTAACTAAAATATTATTTTCTTCATTTCCGGTAATCGGTTTTTGTCGTTCTGTTTTCTTATAATACACACTTCATATACTTGGGAATATTTGCAGCAAATTTTCTAAAGACGCTTATCGGGATGGCGTTTGCTAGGATATTTTTGCGCATAAATCCTTGATACTAGCAAACACTTTTCTTGACACTCTCCAGTTATTAAAATCATATCAATCATTTCTGCTTGAGGGTAATTTCTCATTGTAAATAATTAAAATGCTTTTTAAATAATCACGAACAACAATGATGCGTAACTGACAAGTTCTGTTATTGTCACATGACGTTTGTGTATAATGAATAATAGCGATACTTTTGTCTAAGCCTACTTTTGAAAAAGAATTGATAGGAATTAATATTTGAAATACAAAATTCTAAATTACTAAGAAACTATCACACATAGGTATAGGAAGAATTAATACAATCTTAAAGACCGTTAAAAGTAGAATTTAAATAAGGTAATAAATACAGGCTGTTCTGTTTAAAATAAGAAAGTTAGTTGCCTTTAAAGGTAGTGAAAATTAAAAGTATGTTTTTGTTCACCCTGTATATTTTTTGCATTACTTTTATTTTATTCTCAAGCGTAATGCTTTAGTTAAAAAATAAATATAGTTTAAAATATCTAGCTTAAATATGCATGACAGACGTGCGTCTTAAGTTTTGGTCTACATTTTGAAGAATAGTTAATGATCTCATAAACGAGTTGAGTTAGGTATAAGAAACCTAACACCAACTTGCCTTTATTTAGCCTGTACTATAAAAAAATGTCATAATATACAGGGTGTTCCATTTAATTTTTCACAACTTTGGTGTGTAAGTTTTCTTTGAGTGATCCTGTATACTTCAAAATAATTTTGAAATGTGATCATTCTGAACTGGTATAATCCTTAACAAAAAAAAAAGAAAATATGTTACCACTTTTTTATATAAACCGACCCGAATGTAGTGGCCGGGCCTGTATATATGTATAACAATCGGTAATGAGAGGGCGGATCAATTAGCGAAAGAGGCGGTATCTAGGGGAGATAGCTTGATTATTAGATTTGGGCTAATTTCGGCTTGTGTAGTTAAGAAAGCATTTAAGGATAGACTTGATAATGATTGGCAGAGTAGGTGGGATAATACCTTAAATGGGAGGTGGACTAGGAAATTTATCGGTAGCGTTACACGTTTTAGGTAAATGAGGGTTAATTTATCGTATCAGGCGGTAGAATTAATAACAGGTCACGGTAATTTTAAATCATTTTTATGTAGAATTGGGAGGGTTAATGATTCGCTTTGTGAGTGTGGTGGGGTAGATACAGCGAGGCATGTCTTATTTGAATGTCCACCCACTGATGAGTGGCGGTCGCGTACGGAGGGGTTAAATTGGCCGCGACGCGAAACAGATATTAGAGATAATGAGTCGATCGAATGGTGGGAATTTTTTAGTAATGTTGCTAAAGAACTAGATAGGCTACGGCATGATATTTAGATAGTTAGTAGGGTAGCATGCTTATAAATGAATATTTTATGCTCTTTAGTGGTCCAAATTGGTGTTAAACTACAAATATTTAAAATGTAAATCTTTATTTAATTACTCTTGGTTAGAATAATTAGGATTAAGTTATTATTAAGTATTAGAATAGGTACTGCTGTTGTTTTGTTTGTTTTTTAGGTCATCATCTTTCCTGTTCAACTTCAGAATGTGAGAAAAAGGGAGAAGCTACGCGAGAACGGCAAGGCTGTCGGAATTTGAGGAGACGTGGAAGCTGCTTCTTCGGCACTCAGAAGGATAATAATAATTTGCGGCTATCAGTAATAAGGTCTGAGACTTCTTCTCAGATCGTCCCAGAGTAAGGTTTTTGCCATGGTTTTCCCTTACTCCGTGGCCATTGATTTTATATAAGTATATTATATATAATCAGTGTCCTTGGCGAATGCTTAGAGATAACATAACAATTCATATGGTCGTGAGGCTACTGTATTATATTTTTGTTATTAAGAATCATAGGGAAGTTATTTAGTTAGAGTAGGATCATTTCAATTGTTATGGAACCCATATAGTACTTAGAATAGGTAACCTCGTGTAGTACCTTTTTTAGGTGGAGCACGGGGTTGGGATGATTTGTAATAATTTAGATTTCATAAATAAAGTGTATGTATGTATATATTGTTATGTAATTGAAATAAAGTCATTATTTATTTATTTATTTATCCAAACAAAACATCTTTCCGAAGATTTTTCGGCTGATATGGACAATCCTTCTGTGTTATAGGAGCATTGTGCAACTATAGTATGATGTATAAAATATCTATAGTCGTAGAAGTTTTGAATACAAGCTATTAGTTTATCGTATAATAACTAAAGTTTAATCACTTTAGATATTCTTTTATTATCTAAATTAACTATTTACATATCACCTACTTATTTAAAAATGTTAATACATCGAAAATGAATATATAAATAAACTACATATCTAGGTGATTCAGCAACTGTTCAGTTATCTAATTGCAATTAGCTAGTATGACTACTTTATTTTTCTCTATGTAGAGAAATAGGATACCCCTTCCAGTCACTTATGGCCGAGGCAAAGAAAGATTTCGCCGTTCCCTACAAACATTTCAAATTCAATGTATCATTGTAATATTAGGTTAGCGTAACCATCGTTTCTTGAAAACGGTTGAACCAATAAGGTCAGCTCTTATGTGATAAGTTTGCAACTAATTAGTGCACTAATGCACTTGGTTTACTGCTGAGTTTATGAAGTGGATACGCCAACTAACCGAAATATTTGATGAAATATCTTGCGGTAGTTCTAAACAGCGCGGCACATATAAGTGTTACAAATCATCAACATGCTCTGAATGCGTTTCCATTATCAATTACAGGATTAAGTAGTAGTTTTAAATATTTTTACATTATTTTTATTTCATGGAGAATATATAAAGTATCGTAAATTTATATTTTAACTTTTTTTATGATAATAACTTGCTTAAATATTCCAACGAAATATTAAAAATGTTAGAATGATGAAATCTTACTTCCTCCTACACTGAAAGAAACTGCACCTACAGGTAAGGAAGCATTCCGCAGTGATAGCCATCGATGTGAATAAAGCCTTTACGATTCACATCGTTGCTATGACGAAATAGGGATTAAGTTATATATCTCCAAACTTTTTTATTGGCCTATTAACTGCGGCGGTAGATTTTCTTTCGAATCCCTTACAATTAAATGAGGCATTTCACAACAGTTAATGCGTCGTAAAAATCCATGATTATCACCTCGGAATGTTCCCTTCTGAGAGAAAAATATAGTATAATCGGTTATTTATTCCAGGGGAATAAACTCGAGCAACATGGTTTAATATGCACTATACGTAAATGTGGTAATAGTATAAAAATACTGGTTTATAATGGACTGATTTTAGAGAATCCGTCTATTAAAGATATAAGTTGAAGCGATATAAATGTACCTAATCTCTAGTTTTATTAATTTAAAAAAAAAAATTACAGAATATTCTTTTATTAATGGGAAATAAAAATCCTTAAATCAATATTGATTATATACAGGTGTCTCAGGAAAGAACGGACCTTTGATCTGATTTCCATTTTGGAAAAAG
This sequence comes from Protaetia brevitarsis, assembly GCA_004143645.1. NCBI lineage: Eukaryota > Metazoa > Arthropoda > Insecta > Coleoptera > Scarabaeidae > Protaetia > Protaetia brevitarsis. The sequence continues at coordinate 5,862,645 of RXPK01000063.1, forward strand.
AAAAATCTTTGTACAAAAGTTTTATGAAGAATTTATATTGTTATATAACCTAAAACTATTTTTGTCAATTGAACCTTTTTTTCGTAGATATAATATGGCCGGGAATAAAACTCATGTTACGTTTCGGTACATTAATAAAGCTTTTTCAAACTAACATATTTTTTTTTGCTATAATTTCATTTACTCTAATTACAAGTTAATGTTTACCCTAAAAAGTTATTTTTTCCCTCACTTTACATATTCTACTTATCTATAATTTACATTTTTTTTTCTTGTTTTTAAATTTGTATTGACAACTTACTTGCAAGTCAATTTTTTTAACTAACATTTTAAAAACTTGCATAAGGGACAAGTACAAAGTATATTTTACATTGCGACTAAAAGCAGGATTTTATATAAAACAGTTGAATTTTTTTTTTATATTTTTTTAATATTTTAAGTTAAACGCAGGGCTTAAAATTAAAGTTAAAATAGTGGAGCGTAAATTTTAGATAATTTACTATGAAGGTTCGACTATTTATGCTATTTTTGGTTTTCTTAAAATAAATCATTTTTATAATATTACGTTTATATTTTTTTCTCTTCAACTAAAATTTTAGTTGCGTCAGAGTTGAATTTATGGTTAACATTAGATTCATGTGTTTTTAAAGCAGTTAAATTAGTTGATGATGTATGATTCTGTATTCTATTTTTTAAGTATTGCTTTGTTTGGTCAACATACACACTATTGCGGACTTTACATGGTTTCATTCATTCATTCATTCAAGTTAGGGTGGGCACTTGATGTCCGGGCACTTGAGCAAGGTGCTCATTGTACCATCCCTATTGATTCTCTTATTTCCACTCGAGCAGCTTGGTGTTCTCTATAAAGCCCAGTATCTTGCCCAATGGAAACTTGAGGACTTTCGAGAGCTCCAATAGATATCTCCCGAAATATTTCTGCCTGAGTACCTTCAGTTCCTCAGATGTACAGATTACATGTGAACTCGTTTCCTCCTGTAGCTCGCATCTTCTACACCACGGTTCGCTTACACGGCCTGTGTTGTATAGATGCTTTTTCAGAGGGCAGTGTCCAGTTACCAACCCAGTAATGGTTTTAACTTCTTTCTTACTGCGCTTGAGTAGGTTATCAGAGAAACTAGCATCCCCATCCCCTATCAGCGTTTTGGTATGGAGTTGACCTTCAGTCGACCTCCATTTCTTTGTACTTTCTTTATCTAACCAGGTCCAGATCTCCCTTCTTGCGGAATCCTTAATAATCCCACATATGGGCTCTGGACCCATGAAGTGTCTCTTAGAGCCCTCCTTGGCTAGTTTATCGGCTATTGCGTTGCCCTTTATATCCTCATGTCCCGGCACCCAAATCAGAGACACCGTGTTGTCTCATGCCAGTCCATTGAGGGATTGTTTGCAGTCCCTAACTAGTTTTGACCTAGTTACAGAGTTTGAGACTGCCTTAGTGACAGCCTGGCTGTCAGTCATTATATTGATTTTCCTCCTCATGTAGCCCCCTTTTGCAATCATTTCTGCACAGGCTGCAAGGGCGAATACCTCTGCCTGGAAGACCGTTGTATGTTTCCCCAGGCTTATGAATATCCTTTGATTAGGACTGGCCCCAAAAATACTGTTCCCTGGCTGGATTTGGATCCATCCGTGTACTTTACATGGTATTGGGTAAATTAAGTTTGAATTTTTCAAAACCAGTGGTTTTGGCTATATTTTATTAAAAGCTGACATTAAATTATTATTATTTTTGCAAGCCACATTAATTTTGTATGGTTTAAGAATAGCAGTAATTCTTTCAGTTAGGTGTTTTTATATGAGGAGTTGTAAGAAATCTGCTGTTACCTGATTTGATTTTGTTATTTTTTGTGGTATTGTACACTTTTTATTATGATTGCTTTATAATTTTATTAATAAAATGTAAAGGGTAATTATGACTCCTAAGTATATTTTTGATTTTATTTAAAATGGGTGCTCTAAATTTTTGTATTACACTAATTAGTTTTATTTCTGAATCAACTAATACAATGATTACATTTTTTTGTGATTTTGTGACACATTTGTATTGTAATTTAAATTTCTTCCAGATGAGATTTGCTTATTACATATACCATGATGTATTTAAGTTGTTGTCTTGTCTATGAATGATTATGTGTAGAAGTTTATTTTAATTTTTTTTCTATCTTCATACATGGTTTTTTGTTCGTGGTAGGTCTACAGTATCTGTTCTCAATCACGCAATTCATCAGCGAGCAACTTGATGCTGAATGCCAACTTTATGTAATATATACTGATTGTAGTAAAGCGTCTGACATCATTGATCATGATATTTCATTACAATAACTGTCAACGTACGTGCTAAGTTTATCATTATTATCGCTTTTAGAACCTTATTTGACAAAGAAAACTAATTATATTTTCTAGAGTGGATATAAATCATCTGAATATTGTCCTTCACCGGGGGTACAACATGGCTCTCATCTAGGGCCGCTTCTTTTTGTCTTGTTCATTAATTCTTGGTTCATTACCATGTCCAGTACTTGCATACGCTGATGATTTCAAGATTTACCTATAAATAAAAACGAGGAATGATGTCTATAGTTCACTTACAACATAATTTAGATATCATAACGCAATGGTGTTCTGAATTTAAGTTACACCTGAATGTGAGTAACTGTTCATTTGCAAGAATTGCAGGTTTTTACAGTATGAAAATAACAAAATAATGTATTTCTGCTTTTAACTGTAATCATTTTTTCCCAAGAAAAATATTTCTCCTCACGCAGGATTCGAACCTACATCCATGGATACTGTAGATTAGGTTTAAAAGCAGATATGCATTAATTTGTTATTTTCATGCTGCAAAAAAACTTGCAATTTTTGCATATTTACCATCCTTCCGGCCTTTTCAAGATCTAATATCGACGTATGTTCGGTTAAACGCTTGAATCATCATCCTCTACTAGCTTAATTGGTAAAGCGCTCGTTCGGCACACGAGGGTATGTAGGTTCGAATCCTGCGTGAGGAGAAAAAAAAAATTCTTGGGAGAAATTATGCTCCTATCGCCAAACCGTCAATTTGCAATTAAATAAAAATCATCACAGGTCAATAAGAAAGTTTTTGAACTTACAGAGCGACCCAAAAGTAGGTGAACACATACTTCCTTATTTTAAATAGAAATCTGTCATTCAATTTTTGAATTCCGTTCAAAACAGTGACATGCCTTCATAGCACGGGTATAACAGCGATAACTCTGCACAGTAGAACAAAAGCGAAAAAGAACCTCAGAAATCCAAAATCCATTTCGGCTTTATTTAGGTATTGTTTAGTAGTTTATTGCTTTTTATCCTCGAAATCTTGAAGAATTAAGAATCGATTTGCTTGTTCCAAAAAAAAAAGTAATAAATAAGATTGAAATCGTATACAATTTTAATTTAAATCTTCTTTTTGTAATATTACGCTCTACATTTATATGATCGCTCTATTGAATGCTCGTGGTTTTACAACTCATAAGTGTGCATATCATAGAAATACTTATAACTACATAATAAACTAAAGTAAAAATGTATGAAAACTATAATAACTCGAAAAGTAAAACAGTTAGACATAGAGTATGCTTAACAAAAATCAAAGCAATGCTGGTGTTAATTAATTTGCATCGTAGTCGTGGTAATTAGATGTATAAATTTATCGCGTGGTAACTGTATGATTTCAATATAGAATTTCCTTGTTATCGACACTACTTGAAAAGGGTGGAGACTCAGTGTAGTTCGTATTAAATAAAGTAGTTGTAAAAACCCTGTTTGAAAAACTGTTTTCGCCAAGTCAAATCAATGAAATTATATGTTTCTGTAATATATCCGAAATCAAAGGGGATCTTCTTTGTAAATCGATGTATCTATCGGCCTAAAAATATATAGAAGAAACGTCAAGAATTTTCAATATTAGAAGAAATTTCCTGTATTAACATATCTTGGTACCTTTTCTTATGTGGAGCCGTACATGTTGCTGTTTTCAGTATAATGATACACTTTGGATGCTTTGAAGGAAATTTTTCCCTGGATTTCCTAATACCAGCGTTGTACTTTTGATATGGATCCTTTTATGTAACATCTTTGGTTTGTCAAGGCGCGGAAACTCCATTCTGGAGTACTTTGGAGTGTATGCAAGCTGATGTTCGAGGTATTTTGTCTAATTAATGTTTAAATGTCTGTGTAAGTAAATATTTAACATTTCGAAAACTGTGAGGTTATTCTGCATATTTATAAATGACAGTTGAAATTGAAATTTTAATACGTAGAGGTTGGTAGATATGGTTGGTGAAGTCCTCTTATAATAGCGGTTGATTTAAAAGTTATTTTGAGAATTTAAGAATCCAAAATATAGTGGATATTCATATTTACACTTTTTTTATTAATAAAAATCATTCAATACGTTAAATTATTAAAATTAGACTATAAATTTGATATTTAATCGAATAAAAGTCTAATAATATACAAGTTATTGATTTAGAGGGCATAACATACACAGCCACCACGGCAGCCTACTTACCACTGATAAAAAAAATATAAATACACTACTCACTGGTTAAAAAGAGAGCAGTTTACTAATGCGCATGATCTGCAGTGTTTGGGGGATTGTATCTTTGAATATCATTAAACATAGAAGGGTAGGTATCTATAAAGAGAAGGCAGATTTAAAAATAGAAGTTTTTATTTGTTATTGAGTCATTTGAGAGCATTAGCCGGGCAACCCATAATATAAATGAGAATAATGCAGGGTGTTTTATTAAAAAAAAAAAATAAGATATACACATTTGAAGTTGACTGAGTTTGCGCTATAGTATCGAACACGCAATATATTAAAATACAACAATTAACACACCTGCAGGTATAAATAGTTCCGTACTAAGATATTTCATTTTATTCCCTTATTCTAGCTGGTAATTAAATTACAATCGCTTTTCTTAAACCGTACAAGCAACATAATTTTTAGAAAATCAAAAATATCGTGGATATTAATAAGTTTAGCGCTAAAGTATTTTATATCTTATTTTTTTTTTAAATTTACTAATGCTTTTAAAAATGCATAATAATGGTGGTATTGCATTTAAAAAAATGAAGTCGAAGGCTGTACCGAACTTACAAAACGCCCTATATATTGTGTGATTTTCCACTCTTACCATCTGTAAAACGTTCTGTTAGTGAAAAATAATTTATAAGTGTCTTTCATTTTGTCTCGTCTACTTGTGTTACATGTTTATTAGTATTGCATTAATTTTGAAATAATCAGTAATGAATTATTATATATCTTTTACATATCATAAAAATAATTTGTGGTGTTCTATGGCCTTGTGAAAAGTTTAAGTTAAAAAAAAAACGACAAGAAGCTGTTATAATTTAAGTATCCCCTCATATAGAATTTAATTTTATGATACCTCTCCCGTGTCCAATCAGACCATTTTTATATAAAACCAGTTGGCACAGGGTACATAAAAAACAATTCAAAAAAGCAGAAATATATTTTTACTAGCACATATATACTGATGCAGTGTGGTGAAACATCTCGATTAAACGTAATGATTTCATGTTTGTAATACATGTGTCTACGTAGAATTGTCATTATATATTCCGTTTTAACAGGCGAGAAGATTCTTAGTTGTAAAAATACGAAATAATAAAAGTTGCTGAAGAATGTTATTGAACTACGACGGCAAACCGGTGAATTGGAATTTTATTACATACTTTAATTTTTACTTATTTATGATAAAATATATTTCCTTTAAAATAATTGACTGTAGTTAATGATAAAATTAAACAAAACGACCATGTACACAATTGCTTGCAATTTTGTTCTTTTGCACTTCTCCCAATTTGAATGTAAGATGCAAGATGCAGTATTATGTAATTAAATACCCGAATAAATTATTCATAGTTTTCATGGGAACATCGAAAAGGATTTTACATGAACCGAGTATAACGATGCTGAATTATTAGAAGCTTCTCTCGGATCTAGTTTACAGTCCATCATATTAAGTATCACTTGCGTCGGTTGAATTTTTGTTTGCAACAAAGAAAATAATGAAAACAAACAGGGTGATGATAGCAGATCCTGGCTTCTCCCACCGCTGATGCTCATCCATATATAAATGTTGTTTCATTCGTTTAAATGTATATTTCTTTCAAAGTATTCGTGCATATAAACTATGTATTAAAATGTGGAAATCCTCTATTTTGATTTTTGTGCTGGTGAGTGGTCGATCTTCGGACGCGCAGGTGTGCTTAAATAACCGTACGTTTCTCTGATTATTTTAACGTTTAAAATTATTACTGGTTTCTCTCTTTCTTTTCTTTACAGAACGCAACCCAAATCAACAAGGGGTTAGTACTTTATGTATTATGATTTAACAAGCAAAAATAAATAAATTATAAAACAAAGTAAATTTTGAGCAATAGCAATTTTGATTCTATTACTCAAAATGTGCAAGATTTTAAGTGATTTATGAATTAGATGCATATTTAGAGACTTCAACTGACAAAAAAAATATTTTACTCTAGGATACCTCTACCTGTGTGGCATTAGGACATTACCACATCAAAACGTTTGACGATTATGGAGTACAGTGAGTAAACTTGTTTAATTACAAAAATATATATACCAAATAACTTGGGGCACATGATAAAGTTAGGAGATTGGTGAATATTGAAGGCAAAATAGTTGATTCGCAAGAACTAAATTTTATTTGCTGACTACTTAATTTAATGTTGAAAGTAATAAAATTATCTAGAGTATTCAATTAATTTTTTTTTTAAATATAGATGGCAGTTTTCTTGCTATTAGGGATTCTTTAATAATACGCTCTGCTCCGATAAGCCATTGAAAAGTACATACTGTAAATACCAAAACTTAGCTCAATCGATGCCACTTCATTCGAGATAATAGCATAAGGATGGGAAAATCAATATTTTTTTTTTCTCAGGAATTACTTAAGTTAACACGTTCAAAAAAAAAATAAGGGCTGGTTTTTTCAATTTGGTTTAAGGTGCCAATTTGGCTTTTTGTTATATTAGACTGTATACATTTAGGGTTACTATATATTTTTTTCATTTATTATTATTTGTATAAATGTTTCAGCCCTAGTAGTTATAACAGCAGTGAAATATACAAAAGCATATTGTACCAATAAAATGATATTTAATTCCATACACACAGTTCAAAGTTATTATTATTTTCGCTTTTTGAGGGGTATTTTTTTGAGTTGGATTTAATGTGCCAATTTGACTTTTTATTATACATGATTATACACTCATGGGTATATTTATAATATATTTCGTCAAGTTCTTTCAGTGAAGTAAAACCCCTTTGAGTGATCGTAGTAGCGGCCATTGGGTTATTCAAATTCAAATTAAAATTAAAATTTTTATTTATCCAGCAAACATAAAATGTGTGGACAATGTCAAAACAAATACGAAACATAAATACAAAGATAAATATACAGGGTGTAACAGCGGTAACGCCGTGGTCTCTGGTAGTCAAATGGCAAGAATTTTTGAAATGTTTTATTTTGGGATATATGTAGGTGGATCAGATCTACAATTTAAAAATAATGTGCAATATACAGGCTGTTCCATAATTTAGCACCGCATCAAAGTTACGTTTTATTAATGGAACGCCCTGTATTTTATGGTATTTTTGAAATGTACACTGAAAACTAGAACAATTTTATTTAAGGTCCCCTATACCTAATTTTTATAGTTTATGAGATACTTCAATTTGTTTAAAAATGCAATGTTGCAAAAAAAGTTTAGTATCTCGGAAACGAATTAATTTAGAGAAGTGAAATGAAAACCGTAAATAGCAAATCCTTTGGCTGATTGAATGCGACATTCAACGTTTTCTAGTAGTATACAGGATGTTCAAGTACCTAAGTCAAAGTTTGTGAATTTTACTCGTGCGTAACTTTGTTATTTTAAATGGAACACCCAGTATATTTTTACGTTGATAGATAGAAATTTTTATTTTCTTTAAACCAGTATTAGGAGTCCCTATACCTATCTCCACTAGTTTTTAAGTTATTTGGATTTTTTTAGGTGGTCTAAGCAAATTATCATTGCCTTAATTTAATCTAGGTAGCTGATGATTGTTTTGAATGTGTCAATTTGCCGTGCATCCCGTCAGTACCATGTAAGCCTACTCGTTGCAAGAAATAGCTGATATGATTTAGTTGCTGGCGAACAAACTTTGTGAATTTTATTCGTCCCTAACTTTGTTATTTTAAATGGAACATCCGGTGTATGTTTACATTGATTTATTTAATTAATTTTACTATTCGAAGAAACTTTATTTTTCATAATTTACCTGAATATCATAAACGCTAAGAAGTATATACAAACTAAACAAAACAACAGTAAATATTTTTGTATAAAAAGGTAATAACAAGGGATTTTTGTATGTATTTATAAAATAAAGGAAAAAAACGCAATAAAATAAACGAAAAGGCACTAGCATTCAACATAATTGCCATTTTCTCTAATGCACAACATAGCTCTTTCTTCAAATGCTCTTCTAACGTTCCTCAGCATATTTGGTGTTATCTCTTCCGATCCACCTATTAGGAAATTTTCTATCAAGGTAGTTTCTGACGGACCGTTTGAAATGGGCAGGAGCCCCGTCTAGTTGAAACCACATCCGGTTTCTAATATTTAAGGGAATGTTTTCCAAAAGGGTACAAAAGTCCCTCTTAAGGAAGCTTAGAAATTCGTTTCCATTTAGGTGTCTATTGAAGAAATGTGGACCAATTACATGATCACCTATAATGCCTCCAAACACGTTCAAACTCCACCTATGCTGCCGATCCAAGGTATGAAAAAGATGACGATTTTTGGTATCATAATAATGGAAATTGTGATGAATGTGGGTGGATTCGTTAGTGAATAGAAGATAATTAAAAAAATCATTATCTTCTGCGTATCTATCGAGCGCCCACACGCAAAAATCAACTCTTCGCTCATAATCCATAGGGTATAATTGTTGGTGATGTTGAAAGTGATAGGGATGGTATTTGTGTTTTTTCAGGATCCTAGATACAATCATGTGACTTAAATCCAATTCCTTAGCAATCTTTCTTGTGCTGCTATGCGGTTCTTCAATGACTGCTGCTAATACCACAAATTAATTTTCTTCGCTTACAATTGTTGTTTATGTCGCTTTATGTAAGTAACGTTGCCTGTGGTACGAAATATGTCCAACAGTTTTTCATATACCCTTTTATCTGAATGTTTTCGATTAGGGTACTTCTGCGCATACACCCCGAGACACAAGGAAGCAATTTTCCTGACACTCACCAATAACTAAAATGATATCAATTCTTTCTTGCAACGAGTATGCTTTCATGGTGCTAACTGGATACACATCAAATTGACATATTCAAAAAGATCACCAGCTATCTATATTAAATTAAAGATAATGACAATTTACTTAAATCACCTAAAAAACCCCAATAACTTGGGTATAGGGACTCCTAATACTGGTTTAAAGAAAATAAAAATTCCTATCTATCAACGTAAAAATATACTGGGTGTTCCATTTAAAATAACAAAGTTACGCACGAGTAAAATTCACAAAGTTTGACTTAGGTACTTGAACATCCTGTAGACTACTGGAGAACGTTGAATGTCGCATTCAATCAGCCAAAAGATCTGCCATTTACGGGTTTCATTTTACTCCTCCAAATTAATTCGTTTCTGAGATACTAGACTTTTTTTGCAACATTGCATTTTTAAACAAATTGAAATATCTCATAAACTATAAAAATTAGGTATAGGGAACATTAAATAAAATTGTTCTAGTTTTTAGTGTACACTTCAAAAATGCCATAAAATACAGGGTGTTCCATTAAGAAAAACATAACTTTGATGTACTGCTAAGTTTTGGAACACCCTGTATATTGCATATTACTTTTAAATTGTAAATCTGATCCACCTACATATATCCTAATATACAATATTTCAAAAATTGTTACCATTTGACCATCAAAGACCACGGCGTTACCGCTGTTACACCCTGTATACATACATATAAAATATATAAATTTATTAAAACATAATCATACACAGCTAGGCTGACCTGAGTATAAAAATGGAAAATACAAAAATATAACATTAATATAACATTATAACAAGTTTTCATGAGCAGCATTGCCTGTAATTTCCTTTTGAAATTATACATACTGGCTAGTTTAAAGTCATTCGGTAACCTGTTATAGAATCTGCAACCGTTATAGAAAACACTCCTGTGATATAAAGTAGTAGTGTGCCTATCTGAGCGCAAAAGAGATTTTGCCCTTGTATCGTGTACATGGTTATTTTCGATTTTACTAAATAAACTGTACTTTCTATGAACGAAACAGCACACACTGTAAATGTAGGTATCAAAGACTGTCATATTCCGAATTGTTTAAGCGACTCTCTACATGAGTCTCTTGCTTTTAATTTGTTTATTAAGCGGATGGCATATTTTTGAAGTACAAAAATCCTCTGGGCATGTGAGCTTGATCCCCATAATACAATTCCATAACGCATACGTGAGTGAAAGTGAGAATGATAAACTGTTATTAGGATGTCCAGGTTACAAACATCTCTAAGTGTACGCAAAGCAAAACATTGTTTCCTCAGATTGACCGCGAGATCATGAATATGTGCTTCTCAAGTCAAACATGAATCTGATGTTACACCAAGCAGCTTAACTGTTGTGTCTAATTTGATATTATTATGTACATGATTTACTAAATTTAAATTTGATCTTAAACTTTTGAAATGTACCACCATCGTTTTGCTCTCGTTTAATTTTAAAAAGTTTTTAGTTGACCACAATGATATTTGTTTATACACACATAAGGCAAGGTTTACCACATCTGTTAAAGAATTTGCTTTTAACAAGAAGTTTGTGTCGTCTGCATAACATATAACTTTGAAATTAGGTATGTTTGATTTTTCTAAAAATTGAAATAAATCATTTGTATATTATATATTGATTACTTTATGGTTAAAATAATTATTCATCGATCGGATTCAGGATTATTTATATGTACATTTCAGCCCTAGTATCTATAAAAGCATCGACATTGTAACAATAAAATAATACTTAATTCCGTACACGCTGTTCGATGTTATGAGTTCTTTTTTGATGTTTTGTCAAGTTAGATTTATGTAATTTATGAAATATATGCATTTTGGTACAATATACAGGGTGAGTTTTTTATGTTGAGAAAACGGAATATCTCTAAAACACTGCATTAAATCAAAAAAAGATCTTAATAAGATTAGTTAGGGGCTCACTGAATGGTGCTGAACTCGATCGCCCACCTCACCCCCCAGTGTGGGAGGGGGAACAACTTTGAAATCTTAAATGGAAACCCCCATTTTGTATTGCAGATTCGGATTCCACGCCATCAAGTATGGATTTTTTGTTTGAAACATTTTTTTCGATTCGTAACAGATTGTGCTGTAGTCGCAAAAAAAAATCATGATTGTGAACGTCTAGAAAAATACACAAAAAAGAGAAGCAAGCAAATATGATTTTGTGTTTTTTTATTTTAACATTGAATAACATTTCAAAAAGCCATTCAACAACGAGGAACTTCACTTTATCATACCCATTTCAGAAAATGTGTTCGAAAATGTGCCCTTCCACTTCCACACATTTATTTATTCGCAATTGGAATGATTGAACACAACTGAGAAGTGCTGTCGGCGTAATCCTTGAACAAGCGTTGGTGATTCGCTCAATCATGTTTTCCCTCGTGGTTGGTATTTCTGTATAAACTTCAGACTTTAAGTGGTCCCACAAAAGGAAGTCAGGGGAAGTAAGATCTGGCGATCTTGCAGGCCAAGACACTGAACCACCTCTTCCGATCCATCGACGATTATAAGCTCGATCTAATACTTCACGTGCTATTCTTGAATAATGTGCTGCACAACCGTCATGTTGGAACCACATTGTTTGTCGTACATCTAAGGGAAGGTCTTCAAGTAACACTGGAAGTTCGTTCTGTTTCGATATTTTTCACCATTTAAGTTTCCATCGATGAAATATGGACCAATAAGTTTATTGCTAATTATTCCACACCAAACATTTACGTTCCAAGGATGTTGATGTTCAACTTGGCGCAACCAATGGGGATTTTCGATACTCCAGTAATGCATGTTGGGAGAGGGGGGGATCGAGTTCGGCAACATTCAGTGAGCCCCCTACATTATAACAAATCTAATTAAGATCTTTTTTTTAATTTGATGCAGTGTTTTAGAGATATTCCGTTTTCTCAACATAAAAAACTCACCCTGTATATATTTTTATAGGATATAACATATTAATATAAATCTATGTAAATAACAATCTTTCTTTCCAAATATTTTCTTTTTAATTCCCCCTGAGTCATAATGTACAATCGCCGACATTAATATTTAGCACTAACCATTGACTCGACGCTTTGAAGGTGCTAAATATTAATGTCAGCGGCTGTATTTACTTGAGTAACTTGAAAACAATGAATTTCACGTAAGGACAAATTTCAAATAAGAATTCTTTAGTGCGAAAAGAGCAAAACGTTGTTCATTTTAAATTGTTAATATTTCATACAAACAAGTAAAAAATCAAATTAAAAGTTAATATCAAGAAATTGCTCCTTTTACATGGGCAGGACACTTGCTCCATGTGAGTTATTTTGTCTTGGGATGACTTGATGAAACTAATACCTTCAAAAATTAGAAAATCACAAAGGGGAACCTGTTTTTTTTTATTAAGTTTATTTAAAAACATGATAATTGTTTTCTGAATCTTAGTGCAAACTGTAAAGCCTTCTAAATATATGTAAATAAGTTGTATTTTTTTTTTGTTATTTATACAAGGAAATTTCTCCTCGTTTGTCAACAAGCTGGTCATTTAACTCGAAAACAATACATTTTAGCATCTGAATCGGTTTGAAATGGGACAATAGGTATTTACAATTTTTGCAGTAGCGCATAAGACTTAACATGTTAGTGATAATTTTCTTCCTATTATCTACAAGGGAATTTCTTCTTAATATGTACTGAATCATAAATATACATATGGGTCATTTAACTCGACAACAATGACTTTCTCAGAAATAAAAACATCAGTTAAAAATTGTTTGATGTTAAAAAAACAAGTTGGCATTGTTAGCATTGTAAATTGACCTTAACCACATTTTCAAGTACATATCGTAATCAACATTATTTTATCAAATGAAATTCAACAGTAGCAACGCTAATTTATCTGGACGATATTGATAATTAATACACAAAATTCTCTTCTTCGCTTTTTTACGATATTTTCTCTGCAATATTAATTCATTTAGCTCATATTATCAGCTCTTGTTTGATAGAAAACGTTTTTCCTGATTACTGGGAAGAGGCCATCGTGAATCCAATCCCCAAGTCAAAAAAATTTAACCAACTTCAAAGATCTTAGACCTATAAGTTTGTTGCTCTTTTCTTTCAAAGATCCTTGAAAAAAAATACGAATCATCAAATCTCCCAATTTCCAACAGATTATTCCATTTTATCAGGCAGACAATCTGAATTTTGATTACCAAACTTCTTGGTTATTGACAAGATAACTTTCCAGATATCAGAAAATTTATTTAAGGGTGTGCTTATGTTACTGTTTCGCAAGGAGTTGAAATATCTTGAATTTAGGTATAAGCTTACATAAATTTTAACTAAAATTTTATGGACAATGCAAAAATATACAGAGTGTTATATTTAAAATCAGAATGTTGATGTCTTGTGTATTTTGTTTCATTAGGTCAAATCTCTTTTGGTATGATACCGAACCTGCAGATTTTTCCTAGTGAATTTTAGCAACAAATCATAAACAACATGTATTAATGAATAAAGTGAGTGGTGTGATTCTATACACGTCTGTAGCGTTTATACCGTTACCTGTAGAGCTGTGGGCTCGCTACCTACAGATAACTTCACAAACACCACATACATTGCAAACACAGGATTGTATCACAAGTAAATAATTGTGCGATTAAATTGTTTAACATTAAGGACGTATTTTTAACTAATATAATACATAAAATATCTAACACATTGAGAAAAAAGATGTATTAAGCGTAAAATTGAGTTATATCTAAACAACAATAAATTGTATTAATACGACACATGAAGTGTTGGCTTTCAAAAGCAAAAAAAGAACAGCACAACGTAGTGTTTACCAATACTCTATGTTTTGTGTTATTAATGCTTATATACATCCCAATTTTACGTCGACATACGCATTTCACACAGAGTATACAAATACCAAAATAATTAGCATTATGGCTAATAATAAACAACTTGGTGTACACTTCTCACAGGAAAAATCGGGACACCAACAATCCTAAATTTTAAAATTTCTTGGGTGTAAATGCAGCTTTCAGAGCACTTATCAAAGCCATAAATCACTTTTTTTTTGCGTGTATTATTGCGATCAAAGGTAAAGACTAAAAATTTAAACAGAAATATAATGTATATAGAGAAAAAGGTTTAATAAACACATTGGAATTTCGGTGGCGGTGTTTCCTTAGAAATACCAAATACGGAAACATTAATGCAAAAAAATACATATGAAATAAACATAGATGTATTTAACTTGTTTGATGTTATGTAGAGATAATTCTTTTTTTAAGAAAACATATGGCGATGGGATTTTAACATTATATTACCTATTACTACGATGTTAGTTACTTAGTTTGATTTACGCTCGCGAGTATTGCTTTAGCAATAGACAATATGTCAATCAGCCTCCTGAGTTTTTGAACAATGTGATTTTCACTTTGATTAATTACACTATTATTGATGTGTTCATTATTGTTGTTGTTTAGTATTCTTAAATATTGTATTACTACAAAATATTTTTTCTGTTTTAAAAAATTACCAAAAACAGTTTAAGATTATCTACAACATTTTTACAGCAATTAATTTCGCAAAGAAATTATTTATTTTATTAACCCTCCGTTTATTGTATTTTCAAGAAATATATCTTAACTAAAGCCTGTGTAATCGAATGTCGTTCTACTTAATTGAAATATAGCTAACACTTTTGGCCCGTAACACAGCTTCAGGCAGTAGCAACGAAAAAGTATTAAATGTATCAAATTCAAAAATAAATATATATTTTAGCACTAACTGAGATTGACGAACAATATGCTTTCTTACAATGTTTGTTATATATTATAAATCCAATAATATTTTAAATAATTGTTAATAAACCTGTGCTACATAAAAACAGTTTGTAAAGAGACCCAGTATTGGCCATATGTCAAGAAAATAGATCAACGACGTCAGATTACACAGGCGATAGCTAAATATATTTCCTGAAAATACAATAACGGAGGGTTCATAAAATAAATAATTTCTTTGGGAACTTAATTGCTTTATTTAAGAATTTTATAAACCGGGTTTTGGTAATTTTTTTATAGATAGAAGGAAACTTTATAGTAATACAATATTTAAAAATATTAAACAACAATAGTAATTAATACATCAATAATAGTATCAATGAATCTGTGAAAATCATATTATCCCAAAACTGAGGAGGCTGACTGACATATTGTCTATTGCTAAACTAATTCTCGCGAGCATAAATCGAAGTAACTAATATCAAAGCAGCACTAACAAGTAACATAACATTAAATAATAAAATCTCATCACCACATGTTTTCTTAAAATAGAATTATCTCTGCATAACGTCAAACAAGTTAAATACATATATATTTCTAAATGAAGTCGCTATTCAAGAGTTCTTTTTGTTGTTATGTATTTTTTTCATTGGTGTTTCTAAAGGAAACGCCGCCACCGAAACTCCGATTTGTTTATTCTATACATAAACCTTTTTCTTTCTATATATTTATTTTTCTGTTTAAATTTCTAGTCGTTACCTTTGATCACAGTAATATACATAATTAAGTGATTTATGGCTATGATAAGTGAATACGTCTTCCGAAAGTTGCATTTACAATACAGAAAATTCTGAATTGTGGGTGTCCCGATTTTTCCTGTGAGAAGTGTACATTGAAGAGAATCATTGTGCACCAAGTAGTCCAGTGTTAGAAGTGCTATCTGCATAACTGAATTATAGATAGATAGAATAGGAAATTATCTAAATAGAATTACACAACACTTAGTACAAATAGCTAAATAATAGAATAATTATAATAAACAAAGGCACTACATTCGTTATGTAACATGTTTAATGAATAGTGCTGAATCTAGTTAAAACAATAATTAATCAAAAAAATAAAATATTAACAAACAAAATCAATTGAAAATAGATTTAGAATCGATCGTAACTATTTAGTTTTTGACTAAGTCTAAGTTTCTCTATTTTTTCTCTGTTTGCCACTAATATCGCTAAACAATCTGATAATAAAGCTAATACATTTCTGCAATCGTTTTTTAGCTTTGGCAGCAAGTGTTCATTCACACTGACTACGTTCAAACTAGGAGATGGATCGGAATTTAAAGTGGACGTCGGAGTTAACAATAACTGTGGAGCAGATAATTGCCCTTCAGTTATAACGATATCGTACAATAACAAGAAATATACGCTCTATATCGACGGTAAGTTGTGCTTATTTAAATAAAATAACCAAGAAATACGTAGTGTAGTCTTAGGAATGACGATTCAATAAATGACAAGTGTTTACAGTATTAATAGTCCTTTCAGATTTTAAAAATGAATGATGAATATAAAGTTTTCAACTGAGTTTATTGTAATTTTTAGATTTTAATAGAACGATTCCCGATACCTTTCGCAGTGCAGTTAAAATTCGTCGTTTAGTGTAGGAAATTTCGTTTTCATCTTGACCATTTGAATAAAAATCTTGAGTTACCCTGTGTTGTAAACTTCTCCTAGACTCCTCACCACAAACTGCACTAAACTGGACGTACGTTTCGATAGCAAAGCTATCATCATCAGCAGATACACTGAACTAAAATATAGAACTGAACAGTTCAGTGTATCTGCTGATGATGATAGCTTTGCTATCGAAACGTACGGCCAGTTTAGTGCAGTTTGTGGTGAGGGGTCTAGGAGAAGTTTACAGCATTACCAGTAACACAGTTTGGAGTATTTTTGTTACCCTGTGTTTACTAAAATCAATACAATTCTTGTCTGTCAAGGTATTCAGTTCTCGAATACATCCCCAAACCAGTCTTTATTATATTTTGGGGTTTGCTAGTGCTTCAGTATCGCCTGGTTGTCTGTGGCAATATAGATCCACTCATTCTTTATTCTTTATTCTTTATTCTTTATTCTTTATTCTTTATTCTTTATTCTTTATTCTTCAACTCTTTAGACGTTTCTCTTTCTTCAGTTTCCACTGTGTCATTGTCTTCATCACAAAACATGCTGTCTCGGTTATCCGCCATTTTTACCGTCGTTATTGCTGAACGTAACCGCACTTGTCAAACGTTAAATGTCATTTCTGGCAAACATAACGTTTGTTTGGAACAATGGTCGGCTTGCCGGAAACCCTTATTATGTTTTTTTTTTTGCTTTATTTCGGGGCTATGGTTGCTTTTAAAGAAAACAAATCACCAGTTGTTCAGGTCTCTTCGGTGTTATACGAAACTGTATATAACTTAAAGCTGGCATTTTGGCACTAAAACTGTTCTTGTAAAAAATCTATCAATTGGTTCCTCTATTAAGGATTTTTGGATTATTAAAATTAAAATGTTGCCCTGTATCCTAAGAAAATGTTTTTAAAGCTGTGATATTATTAGCGAATTTCTGTTCTTTTATTTTTCTTTTGAATATTGTTTAGTGTGGTCGATGTACACTTTTCACATTGATTAGAACTATTGTTATTTATTTTAATCTTTGCTATGAACACAGAGGGAGTAACCCTTTCTTACGTCATCGACAACTTAAACAAAGCTTTTACTACAGTATAACAAATTATTATAACCATAACCGATTATACAGGGTGTCCCACCGAACTGGGTCATTAGATTTCTTTTAACTTCTAACAGGAATTTGATTTTGAAACTTGCAGTGTAGTCATGGCCCAGTGTGATTTATTTAAAGAAAATATTTTCAACTTTACAGCACTTTCGGTGTACAGGGTGTTGATATCAACTTTCTTATTTCAAATAGAATGGTACAATTTTTATCGGTACAATGAATGTATCGAGTCATTTACAATTAGCTTACGTGAGGGCTCCCTATCCCTAAACTCAACCGTTTTTGAGATATTTGCAATTTTGTTGATTTTTTGACGTTTGCACTGTTTCAAGTGAAATTAAATAACTGATGAGGTATCAGATATTTAGTGGTTCTACTAACATCGATGTAAGTACAAAGATGTTGGTAGAAGGTGTTATGGCAATAATGACCGAATCATATACAGGGCGTTCGAAAACGCATCTGCAATGTGGATACCTTTAAACAAACAAAACTCTGTTATTTCAAATGGATTATGGTATTTTTTACTACAGCATTGAATACAGCGTAAAATTCTACATCGATTGACATTAGGGTTTGGTATACCTATTTTTGATAGTTTTTGAGATATTAGCATTTACTGCCTAAAATATAACTAATTTCCAAGTTTTGAGTAAATGAAATATTTTTTTCCTAAAAACACTCTGTATATTATTTTTTAGAATGATACGTTATCTTTTTCTGCATTGTTTGGTTTCCATACCTGCGATATTTATCATTGGAAGTTTTCCAGTTATTAGCAACTTTTATGTAATTGTAATTATAAAATATTAATAAGCCATAATTATTGTGCGATAGCAAATTACATGTTAATATTTTTACCTGCTTATTAAATACATCGAAACTAAGTCAAATTAAAAAAAAAAACTAAGAAATTATTATTCTGAAAGAACATTTATATTGGACATTTTCGAAGACTTTTAATAGTTTGTTCCTGATTTATGTTATCTGTCTGTATCGCTTAATACCTAATTTAATACAAAAAGCCAAAAGGCTGCATTGTTTTCGGAGACTCTATGTCAGACGGCTCCCCTACAAAGAAAATACTTGGTCTAGTAAGTGAACAATATTTGAAATATTATGGGTGTATTTAGGCTATCTGCTTTAATTTCTATTTGTATTTTATTTCTTTTTGAGATTTTTATTCATGCAAATAAGTGTAGGTATCTAATCATTATTGCATTCTTCTTGAATATAGAATAAGTTTAAAATGTTATTTGTATATGTAACTTCCAATGTTATTCTTATTTATTTCGATTCGCAATATTTTACTTGTTAGAAGAAAATGTGTGAAGGAGTTGACAGCATTAGGACTTACTATAAAAAAATATGACTTGTTAATACCGTAAAGGTTTATCACTGCGCGATTTGGTAAATTACCAACAATGGATATCACTTGTTTGTTAGCACATCTCATGGCCTACTAATATTTAATAATTAATGTACGTTCTCTATGACTAGGAGACATTACTATTACTAAGAAACCAGTGAACATTAGATATCTGAAACATAAATATTTAGATAAGTTAGGCAAATAATGTACAGAGTGTTTTACAGGAAAAAATAAATAATAATAAATAAAATGTTTATTTGGTTGAAACTTGTAATTTAAGCATATTTTTAGAATTTTTTGCAGGAAATGCTAATACTTCAAAAACTATTGGGAATAGGTATACTAAAGCCTAATATCAATCGATGTAGAATTTTGCGCTGCATTCAATGCTGTAGTAAAAAATACCATGTTCCATTTGAAAGAAAAAAGTTTTGTTAGCTTAAAGGTATCCACATTGGAGTTTAGGGATAGGAAACTTTTATATAAACTAGTTGCAAATCACTCGCTAAATTCATTAGACCGATAAAAAATATACCATTCCACTTAAAATAGGAAAGTTGATATCAACAGCCTGTATACTGAAAGTGCTATAAAGTTAAAAAATATTTTCATTAAATAGATCACAATAGGCCATGACTACACTGCAAGTTTCAAAATCTAATTTTTACTAGAAGTTCAAAACAATCTAATGTCCCAGTTCGGTGGGACACCCTGTATATCTGTCTTTATTTCCCATATTCACATGATGGACATCGGCGCGAAAAGAGATTTTCCTATATAAGTATGACGGATTTTTATTTCTTATAATTTTATAAAAAAGACATACAGCTTGCATGACACATCTATAGCTGATCCATAAATTGGAGTCAGATATGTGAAATGTGAAAGAATTAAAGATTCGCATAACAGAGCTCTTGTATTACAAGGCAAATATGAACGGTGTAGGTACAAAGTTTTTAAAGAAGCCCACGCTCACTGAATGCATTTATTGACTTGTGATTTGTACATAAAGTTAATATCCATTAATAATTCCAGTTTTTTGGCAATGTCATCAACCGCAAAGCAACGTTGTTAAGATTAATTATACCATCTGGCTCAGCTCTAGCCCGTTCTTTTTCCCCACCCAACAGGATTAGTGCAGTTTTAGTTGCCTTGAGTTGTAGTTGGTGCTGAGTACACATAGACTGGATTGTCACCAAGTCATAGTTAACCGTATGCACCACATCGTTCAGGTTTTTTGAAGGGAATAAATACAGAAGCATTTGTTTATTGCTCTAAATAATTCACACGTATAAATATAAAAAAGGAGTGGACCAAGTATAGAACCCTGGCGACTCCAGTTCGTTGTGGGTGTTCTACCTGATAAATAGTTACGAATAAGAGATGAAGAATCATAGTGAAATCCCACAGACAACAAGACTTTATGATTCAAAGTATCAAAGGCCTTTCTAAAATCAAGTAGAACAAACAAGATTAATTTCGATTGATCTGTTGAGATTAAAATTTGATCCGTTACATCTAATAACGTGGTAGTAGTACTATAACCAGAACGAGAGCCTGGCTGATACTCCCGATAAAATGTGGTTGCAAACAAGATGCTCTCTTATTTGAAAATCCATCACTTTTTCCAAAATTTTTGATAGCACAGGAAGTAAACTTACAGATCTTAAGTCGCTAAGTTCAGTTGGATTGTTATTAAAGGAACAACTGTTGCCCGTTTTCAGCTGTCAGAAAACACTTTCTCAAGAATACAGGCGTTAACAAAATGAGTAATATGCTGCACGGAAAAAAATTGTTGTCAAAAAACCAACAATTGTAGAACAGTTAACTACAATTTGTCGTGGGAATACGACTAGCTACAAATTATCTAAATTTCTATCACACGATTGTAGTTAACGGATTGTATTTCTATTAAATACAATATTGTTGTAAAAATTACTGAAAAATCTATTCCAAGCGTTGACATAATAGTGTGTACATTTTAGTTACAGATATTGTACGAAAAATCACCTTATTAAGAAGTAGAATTTAATATAAATTTTCTTACTATTTACCAAACTTCTGTGTGAAAACATACAACAGTATTGTTTCAGATAACACTACAATTTTGTAGTAAAGAGTACTAGATGTTGTATCAATAATAACGCATATAAATGCAAAAATTTTATTCATATATGAATAAATAATATAATATTAAAACAGTGTGATAAAAATATGACATGTAAATATATTTTTTATACATTATGCAAAAAAAAACTTCAACAACACACCATTTAGCAATCAGCAAATCAGCAATAACTCGTGGTGTGATGTGCAGGCGCATATGGCATGACTCTCATTTGGTGACCTAAACTGTGTTTACTTATAGAGTTCAGTAAATACTTGAACAATTGAAAAGTATTCCTTGAACTTGGCCTCGATTAGTTTTCGAACACCCAATACAAGAGAAGCTACTTAATATCACCTGAAGTTAAATTCTTGAAGCATTCTCCATTTACTTCGTTATCTAAAACAAAAATGAGTTAAAATTAGATAACACGAATGTATTCTCTATCATAAGCAATTGGAAATAGCGTAGAAATTATACTCTTAGTTATTCTTAAGAAGTATTGTTGGTAAAATTTGAACCATTACCCACTATAAGTTACACACCCAGCAAGATACAGCTACTAGTAGAAATATTTACTTATTGTTGGATTAAATTAAATTTATATCGTTTTCAGTTAAGACAAATATGTTTACATATATTGCCGATATATGTGCCTACTTATGCCATGCTATAATGTTAAACTTTCAATTTGTCTTACCTTTAAACATATCCAGTAGTTTTTCCAAGTTCCACTGTTGCGCTTTGATTACAACATACTCCTCCATCGCTCCGAAATTAGGTATATCTAATAGGTGCATAAACCACGTCAACAGCTCAAAATGATGGCGCTGTACTCGAATAGCGCCCTCTGACGACTGCAGTACCTCATTGTTAGCGTTGCCATTCTAATTCGCCATTGGTGTATTTGAATTAGACCACTTATTTAGAAACAAAAATATCGAAAAAATAGGAAGTTTTGTGTCAAAAATTGCCACAATCTTGTCGTGTACGTCTCGACACAAACATTGTTGAGAAAAATGTCACAGTTGTGTGAAATTATTCAACAAAAGTTTAGCCACAACTTTAAAGTATTATTTGCGAAAACAACATGTAATAATTAACAAAAATCTGTGATAAGGTTACATAATTATGCTAATTACTGCCACAATATTCTCTCTACAATATTGTTGTATAGTTTTCCAAGAGATTTTTTTCCGTGTGTAAAATAAAAGGACAACACATGCTGATAACTTGAATATAAAGATCATATGCACTAAATGCACCTCTGGTTATATTCGAAATAACAGTACTGATTGTTTGGGTATCAACTGACTGAAACTTAAATACAGCGCCTATGTTGTTTTTGGTTTGGCTACTATAATAATATATCAAATCATCGTTATTTGTCAAAATACGAGGAATAAAATCAATGAAAAACTGATTTATATGGTTTACATCGCTAATAAAAGAAGGAATCGAACACAACTTAGGTTTAGTGATCTGAAGTAACCTTATCTCACGCCATAAATTATATACCGGTATATATTTATATGTAAAATAAAACCGATATGGAACCGAGTATAACCGATAACTGAATTCATTATTTCATTCATATTAGTACAGAACCGTTATAATAGTAATAAATGTTTAGCATTATTTCTGTTCTCATAACTGTTTCAGTCACTACTGATACATAACAGTTTGAAGAAGTTATTTTAGGAACCTTTTTAATATCTCATTTTAAGTGGAAATGACCCGACGTTATTAAAGGAACCTATAGCATACGATTTTTCAGGAGATCTATACAAAACAGTAATTTACTATCGATAGCAATTCTACGTTGACAAAGCTTTATGCTGCTGTACCAAAAAGGAATTGCTGTAGACCTGTAGGAAGCATTGCATAAAATTTCTAAACAGTTTTTCTGGTTGTTTATATAAAGTCTTTTGCATCTGTTTGATTGAAAAGACTCCAGACCGCACACTTCAAAACAAAAATGTTTGATGCATCTTTATTATATAAAGTTTTTGATGAGGCCATTTTGCATTGGAAGAGTTCTAGTTTTGTCATAAAAAACAAATATCAATATCGGGTCTCCCTGTAATGACGTATTCTAAGATAGTTTTAAACATCGTGATTAGAAACCTAAAGAGTACCTTTGTTAAAACTAACAATAACGATTGTATTGAATTGTCATTTCTAATTAAATCTTGTATCATCCAACAGACTTGTTAGCTTCTCTTCGAATCAGATAATCATCGCTTTAATCAAAAATATGAAATAGTTATCGTTGTGAACTCTAGAATCACGCATTTCAGGGTTGGGGGAACTTACAGAAACTTCATTGGACATACCACTTTACCAGCTATTTATTTCTAAATTTCAAACACTCTCATTTCAATACTTTTTACTTCATTCACAGATGCACAATTAGCAACGATCAGTTCAGGAGGTAAATCCTATCCTATACCTTCGGTACTAGATGCAGCGAGTGTATTGATCAATCTGCGAGGAGATAGAATAGTCGTTGAGTTTCCAAAAATCGGTGTAACAATAAAATGGAACAAAAGGGTAAGTGTGCATCAACATTCAGTGTACATACTAGATTAATTTTAAAAATTTCTAATTTTTATTAAATGTAATACTTATCAAAAGCAACCAAATACATTTAAAATGGCGTATAGTAAAAAGAATGAAAATCAGAAAACATGCAATTAGTGTCTTAAACAAGTTATCTTTTAGTGAAATCAACACCATTTTTGCAGAGATCTTGAGAAAGTTGTGACTACATTAGATAGATAGATAGATAGAATTTTTTCATCCAAGCGACACAAAAAGTGTATTCGTTTTTTTTTCAAATGTCAATGCAGAACTTATCATTCTCTAGATTAGATTAGATTAAGATTGAAGTGGCCTATCAACTTGCTTCACTGCGACCTTTTTAAAACTACTATGATCCCTCTTCTTCTAGAAGATGCTCTCTAATTTTTCCCTCTTAGTTAGGTTTATCATCTTTGAGAGCGACTTTTGTGTAGCTGCTAGCTCTGGGATTCTCCATGCCCATTACTAGAAACCTTGTCCTCGCCAGGTCTTCACATTGACACACCACATGAACTGGTGTTTCCTCCTTCCCTTGGCAGAATCTGCAGGGTGCGCCATCTACCAGACCTATCTTGTACACACACATGCCTATTTACTCTGCAGTGACCATTCAGCAGACCTAGTATCATTTTGACAACCTTCCTATCTTTATTCAGTAGTCCCCAGTAAATTCAGGCTGTTCTGTCTTTGTCCCGGTGATTCTTGCCACCACTCTCTTGACTGCTTATGTATCCATTCATTGATAGATTTTTTAATTTGCGATTTGATAATGCCCCACGAAAAGCCAGCTCCAACGATTGACCTTGACACACCTCGCCTGGCCAGTTCGTTCGCCACCTCATTTCCTGTCACGCTCGAGTAGCTAGGAACTCAGCCCAATGTTAGTTCCTTTGGCTACCCACCTCATTTAGTGCGTTTACGCAGTTCCAAATCAGCTTCAAGTCCACACTTACAGAACTAATCGCTTTAAGTGTGGATTGATTGTCCGAGAAGATAGCGACGCTTTTACCTGGCTTAATACACCTTTCTATTTCTCGGACACAATGGTGAATTACAGCAACTTCAGCTTGGGAAACTGTTGTGTCATTGCTGAAGCTTAGCGGAAAAGCCTTTTTAGGCTTCTTTGAGATTCCAGCTCCGACGCCGTAGCCTGTTTCAGAGGCGTCTGTATACCTGTTTGAGTCCACTTTTACTAGAGTACCTGAATTTCAGTTCTTCTTATCTGATATGTTCTATCTAGGTAGCATTTTTGAACCATAGCATCACATGACATTCCTAGAAGGGGTGCCTGCTTGACTATGAATAAGTCTATTTGCTGTAGACCTGGCATCTTCTTGACTGTAAAGATGTAGCGGTGGCAGATTTAGAATTACTTCCGCATTACTTCCAATTGCTCTATCGACACAGCAGTGTTTGTACAAACACCACCGCCGCTCCCACCTGCCGCATATTTGGCCACCATAGTATAGCTCCGTACGTCATTATGAGTCTAATTACCCTTATGTATAACCACATAGTCATCTTGGGGCTAAGTCTTCAATTCCTTCCACACAGCCTCCTACACCTACCTAGAGCGATAGTGGCTTTATTGGTTGTGTTCTGGATATGTGGGTTCCACGTATGTCTTTAATCAAACCATACCCCCAGGTATTTCGCCTCTTTGACGTTTGGATCCTATCACTAGTGCTTGTAAGCCTTCTAGCGGTCTTTTCCTTGTAAACGTGACAACTTGCGTTTTCTGAGCATTGACTGATAGTCGCTCTTGTTTACACCATTTGTCAACCGTCTTTAATGCGGTCTGCATGCGCCACCAGAATCATTGGAAACAGCCTATTGTTAGGTCGTCAACATACCCCAAGCAATGAAATTCCATTCCGGTCAACTTCCGGGTTAGGTCGTCCACTAGGGTAGCGCATAGCAAGGGAGATAAAACTCCGAGCTGCGGGCAGTTGATAGTTATATCAGACAGCCAAAATTGGGCATGCCAACCCGCTGCAAACGGCAAGTGACTCTTCTTGTCTTACCCCTTCGCTTTTAGATTCTTTTTTGTAAAAATACCAAAATTTAATTAGATTTTTTTACAACAGGAAATTATAACAAGAGTTGAAAAGTGTTCATCTTACATATTTTGACAAACCTCTATATACGATAATAAAAATTAATTTGTACGCTATGTATTAATTACAATTTATCATCTTCGGCTATAGTCCCCAAGTTTTCCCAAAAAATCTTAAGTAAGACCAATATGGCATTGTTACTTTATGAGTTATTCTATCTATTTGCTTGCTCCACTTCAGTCTGGTCAAGTCTCCGCTGGTCCACTGGTCAAGTATTACTCCTATACTTCTTGGAATACTCAATTTTTATCACTTCTTAGGACTACTTTGTCCAAACATATTTTCTTCTTACTTGTATATAATGAAATATAAGAATTTAGAACATATTTTATACGTCAGATTATAAGTGACCGGCATAAATATTGCAACATATGGAATTTTGTTATTATTAAAATATACTAGAACTTTTTTGGGGGAATAGGTTGTGCATGTCTAGAAACCCCAAAATTTATTTTGACACATGTCATGTGACTACTTGTATGGCGGTAAATTTAAAAAATATGGCGTGAATCTCCAAAAAGTGAGGTTAGATGACATGATATCCAAAAACGTTATTTGAAAAAGTTGTTTAGAATTCAATTCTGAGGCTGCATGCAAATTTTTGTAAACATATTTAAAGAAAAATAAAAATCACAATTTTTCCAAATATTGTTTCATTGAATTACATATTTCCATTTTTTTCGCTTTTAGCAGCTCAACTGCAGTACTATTTACAAATTTGATTGATACCCAAACAATTTTGTCAATTTTTTTTAAAATATGTTTACAAAAATTTGCATGCAGCCTCAAAATTGAATTCTAAGCAACTTTTTCAAATGACTTTTTTGGATATCATATCATCTAGCCTCACTTTTTGCAAATTCACAGCATACTTTTCAAATTTACCGGCATACTAGTGGTCACGTGACGTGTGTCAAAATGAATTTTGGGGTTTCTAGACATGCACAACCTATCCCCCGAAAAAAGTTTTAGTATATTTTAACAATAAAAAAATTCCCATATGTTGCAATATTTATGCCGGTCACTGTATAACTGTATTAAATTGTAACCACAATGATACCAAAGTTTTAGTAACATTTGAAATGCATGCAACTGCATATGCTAGAATAACTACTGAAAAAAATTGAAAGCAACTATAAATATTTAATTATACATTATAGGACATGGTCGAAGTCACTATCGACAACAAAAGGAACTACCAACCCTTAGGTCTCTGCGGAAACAACGACAAATGTTCGTCTAACGATCAGAGATTGAAAAATAACGAAGTTACGAGTGATCTATCGAGATTTTTACGAGAATGGCAAACGGATCGTAAGTAGACCTAGGACTGCACATATATTCGAATACAATTCACCGGTTGCGTTTTTCAGAAGGAACATGTACGGACGGCATTCGAACGCAATCGTCGTGCACTTTGGCGGAAAGAGTGCAGGCAACCTTAAGTTGCAACGAGTTGAGGTCGAGCCGGTTTCAAGAAGCTCAACAGGTAAGCGCGGTAATATGCGATCCACAGTGTAACATTTTAAATGCTAATCAGTCTTCCGGTCATTTTGTCAGTCGCCGAACAAGTTAATATTTATTTTTTCTTGCATATATATAAGATTTTAATCAACGGTTACTCACCATTTTACAAAAAAATGAATACTAAAACTAGAAAGTCAAGGTATTTTCTTGTAAACTAATGCGGTCATTCAATTGCTTATATGACGAACAGCTTTTTAATTTTCATTTATTTACGACTGCTCTCAGATCCAATATGAAAGTAGTGCTTCAATTAAACAAACAATTGTAACATATTTATTGAATTTTAACTGAACACTTCTCCATGATTCAATAAAGCAAAGTAAAAATTAACTTAAGTGCTAGTATTATAGGTTAATTGTAACAATTCTCTTAATTTGAAGTATAGGAAGCAAATAAATTAAGTTATAATATCCAATCTTCAAAAATGCTTTCATTATATTTCCGACCGACTTCGGACTAGACGATCATCAGCCTAGGGATTCAGAACTTCAGTCGATTCGTGAATCGATTCCTTCGATATCGACAAAATATGAATCGACTAATTCAGAATCTATGTCGAAAGCGAATATTTGTTGAGAGCTGGCAACATCGATATCTAAAACAAGTTTTGTAATTTTGAGGTTGTTGACGCTGTTTACTATGTGACAAGCGTCAATTGGCGGCGATTGAAACCGTCAAATTACTATAGTGAAATTTGGCGAATTAGTATGATTTTTCCTTAGTTACAATAAATGCCGCCAGCAAAAAAAGAATCCTTTTTTGAAATAATGAGATATAGAGTGTTGTGGGAGCTACTTATTGCCCGCACGTTGCAATACTTTGCTCATAAAACTATGGTCATAATTACATGAATAGAAAAGGGTTTTATTCCAAGAATGTGAAGCTAATACGTGATGCAATCTTCGGATACTTAATGTTAATGCGTGACGTGCTGGGGGAACATTTTTATTTATTATATTTACATCCATTTGTATAATCGTCGACATTAATATTTAGCACTCAAACGATTGACTCGACGCTTTCATGGTGCTAAATATTAATGTCGGCGGCTGTACATACATATGTCGAAATATACTACGCGCATGTCAAAATTGCCGAGAGTTATCTAGAATTCTCGACCCGACCCGATATAAAATAATTCAAGCCGATACGGGAATACTTGGTACTACCCGAACCGATTTAACGGTATAGTTATTAGAAAGGGATAACTATACAATCGTTAACACTTTAGCTGTCGAACACGATTCGACATATCTGTCGATATCACGTGATCGTTTATTCGATTCGACTAATGTCTGAATACCGCGATTGCTACCCATTCGACATGTCGACAAAAATGTTGACAATTTGACACGAATCGTGAGGTTCTGAATCCCGCTGCTGATTCACCATTATTTAAAAAAAAGAATCTTCTTTTGCTGACGGGCATTCATTGTACTAGGGAAACATACTATTCGCCAAATTTCACTATAGTAATTTGACGGTTTCAATCGCCGCCAATTGACGCTTGTCGTACAGTAAACAGCATCAACAACCTCAAAATCACAAAACTTATTTTAGATATCGATGTTGCCAGCTCTCAACAAATATTCGCTTTCGTCATAGATTCTGAATTAGTCAATTCATATTTTGTCGATATCGAAAGAATCGATTCGCGAATCGACTGAAGTTCTGAATCCCTATGCATATTGTTTGATCATTGCCACGTAGAATCGACAATATGTACTCATAATTTTTATGCTGCGACAGTTTTTCTGAAATATCTTCTAAAGTACTCATTTCAGCTAAAAACAGTTTTTGACATCTATACGTATTTTTTGACAAACAATCGATTGACGCAAAGAAAGTTATAGGTTGCTATTAGAAAAAAAATGAGTTATCAAAAATTTAAGATCCTTCGTTTTACCCCCTCTCTTTCTGCAGTAAGTTTAATATTTCTTAATTTCTTGGTATCTATTTCCCTAGTTAGTGGATATTATTTACAAATGAAAATGGAAAAAATCCATTATACGAATTTAAAAGTTCGTGAACCACTGCTTCATTCATTCATTTAGTTAGGGTGGGCATTTGAGCTAGGTGCTCATTTTACCGTCCCTATTAAATCTCTTACTTCCACTCGAACAGTTTGGTGTTCTCCATAAAGACCAGTATCTTGCCCAGTGGAAACTTGACAATCCTCGAAGGCTCCAGTAGATCCTTTCCGAGATATTTCTGCCTGAGTAGTTTCAATTCTTCACATGTGGAGATTACAACTCATTTCTTCCTGCAGTTCGCATCTTTTGCACCACGGTTCGCTTACTCGACCTGTGTGGTATAGATGTTTTTAATGGAAGTTCTGCGTGACACACTGTATGTTTTCTTGAATTTCGGTCCTAACTTTTTTCTTTATATAGGTACTGAATCCAGATCCCTTCGTTGATGGATGCATCTGGAGCTATTGCGATTGTGAAAAACCAGATCGTACGAGTTGTTTATGCGATACGTACGAAGCTTATGCAAGGGCAGCCATCAACGCCGGGGCAAGGAAAGTAGATTGGAGGAATGGCAATGGTGTCAAATTATGTTACCGTATGTATTTACACATCTACTTGACAAAACGTTATTGCTAAAAATGAAATTATAACATGAAATGCAAGTATTTAAATGTATAGACACAGTAAAAAAAAGACAGATTATCATAACTAGAACAAGGCAGGCACTTCTCTAAAAATATTCCAAAAATAATTTGATGTAGCATCAAAACAGGATAGTATACATGTAAATGTAATGAAGTCATTGTTTTTTTTTTTACATTTAAGATTTTAACAGCCTGCGTAAACACTTAAAAGGATTGGGGTTTGCAATAATTTGGTATTTATCTTTTTTTTAATTCGCAATAAAGTTTCCTTTTGCCAAAAAAAAAGAATGCAACGCCTGGACACAAAGCTAAAATCTTAAAAAACAACTGGCTGCATGTAAAAAGTCACTGATAATCGTCTGACACGACAAGGAAGTAGAAATTTCCTCCTGACTTGCTCACTCTCCGAATTTAAATCCGATTGAGCATGTGTGGGATATGATGGGTCGTTACATAAGGTCTTTACCACAAGCACCAAACACCTTCCACGAGCAAATTTTGATACAATTCATAGAATTTTCTATCTATTAAAAGTAGTAAATCTCGAAGATGTTGTTTCTTCTTCTTGTTAATGGGGACTAGACCTTTTTGAAGTTTATAAGGTTTCAGGTGAGACGATTGCCTTTCACGACGTCTAAAATTTACGATTTTAATGGTTCATCTTCCGCCAATGAATTTTTGTATTGCAGTATTCCTGGGACTGCAGACGAATACCTCAACCACTGGACTTCTCTCCACATAAATTTCGCTCCATCATCGTTTTATCTTTTTCATTAGCAACGGTCCTTTCAATAAGTGTGCAACATTGTCGCATATAGCAATTACTTCTAGCGTCAGTTGGACCCAATCATATGAATGGTTTATTTTCATTGTTGTCTTTCTTTTTGCATTTTCTATGTATCTGAATAAAAGCACACGTTTTTTATGTTGGCCGATAGATCTATAAGATGTTTGTATAAGCATGAAGAGATTTGGTTTCCTCCCCTAGCAGATACTGATCCGTTCCACAAATAGCATGTGCCTTGACTTGTAACTAGGTCACGGACTGTCAGGTTTTACGTTGAGAGTTGCCTTTTATACAACGAGACTGAGGTTTTTAAATAAGGCGTTGGTAGACATTGTTTTAAATCAAATGCAAAGCATGCTCTTGAAGAACCAGTGTGTTGTTTTCCTGTCTTTCGCTTTTTCTTCATATGCTTGTTGTACGTCAGCGTGGTGATTTCTTTGTTCTAAAGCAAGTAATTCTTTTTCAGTCCCATCTTAACTTTTAAAACATCGCATTTATAACATGTATCCTTTTGTAGTTTCTTAAACGCTAAGCCAAGTTCATGAAATTTTTTGAATATATTGTTTGTGAGACTACAGCATCTCTAGATTCTTTATAACGTTCATACATTTGAGAAATCGTTAAATCGAATGGAAGATACATTTTGAAAGTACTTTCTCGACAATAATGACTTTCATAAGCCGGAAAACGTTTTTATGATTGGAAAGCATTGCCGGCGAGATTTTATGTTTT
Organism: Protaetia brevitarsis; assembly: GCA_004143645.1. Classification (NCBI taxonomy): domain Eukaryota; kingdom Metazoa; phylum Arthropoda; class Insecta; order Coleoptera; family Scarabaeidae; genus Protaetia; species Protaetia brevitarsis. The sequence goes on from RXPK01000063.1 coordinate 5,894,464, forward strand.
GGTTCTGCCTTTCCTTGTTGATCGCCTGCAATAATATCCGAAACCACATTTCTTCAGAATCATTTTGATTAAAAAATGAATTTATTTTATCAAATGTTGACATAAAGCATTTTTTACAAATCGGATGTCTCCTTCTGTGAACGCTTAATTCATAATTACATGAACATTTGCGGTATCTCATTGTATCTGGGACATTTCTTCTTATTATTATTAATAACAAATAACAAACTCTTCGAATAATTTCCTTGATTGCAATATTCAGAAAATATAATTTGCCTTTTTTCATTCGAAAAGCGTTCATTCGACAATTTGTTGGCGACTTCATTACTCTTCTTCTTACAATCTTGCCTGTTTTGGACATGTATGCTTAGCCAGTATTTCGAAAAAAGTTGCCTTTTCGTTTTCCTTGTTTTCTTTTCTGCTGCGTCCTTTGCATATTCTGCTTTTTCTCAAACTAAACAAACTAAAATTATGTTTTTACCCATATCAGTTAAAGTTTTATATAAAGAGGTTATCTCACCAATATACGGAGAGGCTTTCATATTAATATTTTCAATGCTTTCTAATACACTCTTTGCATCGGTGAAGATCAAGAAATTGTTGTTATTATTTGTTGCTACATTTTCCAGCGCAGTTATAACGGCGATAGCTTCTGCTGTGTTTTTATTTGTGTATGCCATACTGGTATGTATATTGCACATCCTGTATACCTGTCCTGGAGCCTGCTTCTTCGGCACTCAGAAGGATAATAATAATTTGCGGCTATCAGTAATAGGTCTGGGACATCTTCCCAGATCCTCCCAGAGTAAGGTTTTGCCATGGTTTTCCCTTACTCCGTGGCCATGATTTTCATATAAGTATATTATATATAATCAGTGTCCTTGGCGAATGCTGGAGATAACGAAAGTCGTTCATGGGCGCATTTAATAATAACTGATAGCTGAACTGATTTACGTAAACTCGCGATTATGTGAACTAATCACATTTTACATATTTTATCATTTCTCAAAAGTAGTATTCATATGGTCGCGAGCTACTGTATAATATTTTTTAATTAGGAATCATAAGGAAGTTATTTAGTTAGAGTTACTCATTTCAATTGTTATGGAACCCATATAGTACTTAGAATAGGTAGTCTCGTGTAGTAACTTTTAGGTGGAGCACAGGGTTGGGATGATTTGTAATAATTTAGTTTCCATAAATAAAGTATATACCTGTCATTTTTTGAACCAACCGTATAAATATGTATATAACTCTTATATTTATCAACTATTCCATATAACTTATTGATGCTCAAAATAAATGATTTGTATATACACACGTCAAGAATTTAACAAATAAAGGCTGTCACAATACACAATAAATTCATTAATTGAGTAAAACTTTATTTCTAAATTTATTAAAATATTTTATTTCTTTTATGTACGTCAGTAAAGTATTATAAAATTTTAACATAATGTTATGTAAATCGCGACAACAAGAACCTTACACATTGTTAACACACAAGTAGGTTTCAAATTCCGCCATACTGTAGAATCCTCCATTCGTTAAAAGGTGTTTTACTTTATTTTTAAAGATGCTGACTGAACTGAACTGGGCAATCTCTCTGGGAAGCCTATTAAATTGATTAAAGCCAACAGCAAGTGGAGATTTGAAATGAAAAGAATGATTAAGTTTAATGTAGGTTATATTATGTTTATTTCTAGTTTCATATTTATGATTATCCGCATGAGTTAAAAATTTATGTTTGTTACAATAAATATATGTTAATAATTTCTACAGAAAAATAGAAGGCGCGGTAAGAACATGTTGAACAATGAATGCATCCCTACAAGAAGCCCTGTGCTGTAAGTTAAAAATTAATTTTATAACACGTTTTTGTAATACAAAAACTCGATGAAGGTCTCTAGCCTGGCTCCAAGCAATTATGTTATAGGAAATTATTGGGTAAACGTATGCATAATAAGCGCTCAAACGAGCCTCAGTATTTAAAACCTTCCTCAGGGTATGCATCATATAGTAAGCTTTTGGTGCCTACAACAAACATTTTCTACTTGAGTCTCCCAAGAAGATTACAGACGATTTACTGGTCATTATATTTGAAGATAAACTAGCAGTATCCGCAAACGCTTTAGCGATAGGCGGTGAAGTTTTCTTTGACCAGTATTTTCCCTTTAAGTCATACATGTTTAATCTACAGAAACGATGAAGTAGATGATTGTTCTGTAGTGCTCGAACTTTTAACACAAATCTGCCTGTTATCAATTCCCACCGTAAGGCAAGAGGTAGTTCTCTCGCTTCTACATACAATGCTTGCACTGGCGTTGATCTCATTACGCTCAAACATGATCTTAGTGCATTATTGTGTGCAATATCCAGGCGTTTCAGTAATGTTGAGGAGACTGCACCATTAAAACGTACTACCATAATCTATTATAGACCTAATGCAGGCTCTATAAATAAGTAAAGAAGTTTGCCTATCGGCACCAAACGAAACTCTACTTGCTATTTTTAAAATATTGCATGCTTTACTTGTTTTAGCGACTGTTGTTTCTATATGACCTCTCCAATTTAGCTTAGTGTCCAAAGTCACTTCTAAATACTTGACCTGCTTTCTAAGTGGAGCATTAATATTATCTAAACATAACACACGTTTTGCAAATCAAGTATTAACGAACATATCAAATGTAATGGTTTGTACAACACTTACAGTTATCACTTTAACAATGACATTACATTACGCTGTAACAGTATTAAGGATTTTGGAGTCACATTTGATTCCAAGCTTACCTATTTAATATTTTACATAAATGTATAGGATATGCTGATACTACAACGCTATTTTCGGCAACCCAGCTAATATAAATTTTTCTATTTATTACATATGCCATTTTTATTTAGTGGGTGTACGGAATAATTTAATGCGTGGGTGGAAATACCCTTGCAGTTTTTATTGCTATTTGCTATCACTGTTAGAGTTGAGAGCACTTTTTCCTTTATTAATTGAGCTATCTTCTTACACGTCGTTGTCCAGTTATTGAAACTTTTGTTAGTTAACCTATTAAAAATTATTTCTTTGTTGGTTTATTTATTACAGCTACATGCCCGGGAGATCTGTTATACTTCCCGTGTGAGCCAATGGGAGGGCCGCAAACCTGCGATTCCGACATTCCTGCAGCCGGGCAAAATCCTGAGAAGTGCCAAGAGGGCTGCTATTGTACTGCAAACACATTTTTATTCGAAGACACCTGCTACATCAAGAGGAGATGCCCTTGTTCCTGCCACGGGCAAATTATAAAACCGGGGGGCACTGTCGAGAAGAAAGACAAAACTTGCACTTGCACTGACGGAAAAATCCTCTGTCCTAAGGTATTTTGTAATTCCATTAAAACACGAACCTATCACTACACTGTGTAGCAATGTTCACCAAGCTCTGCGACTTATGCATGCTCGTGACATTTTAATTATTTTTCTTTCTTAGGGAGATGGTACATTCACTGCTTGTGGAACTGGTGATCCACATTTTACGACGTGGGACGGAAGAAGATACGATTTCATGGGAAAATGTTCCTACTACCTAATAAACGCCAACAAGTTCAGTATAATCTCTGACCATTACGTTTATAAGAATGGAGTGTTTATAGTAAGTTATTAGCTTTATTATTGACATCCAATAGCAGTACTTATTTTTTTTTTTTAATTCGCAGAAAGAATTTTCTAACGCACCTTCTTATATCCGACATATATTGATCGAAATGGATGGAGTACTTGTAGAACTAAAACCAGGTCCGGAGGCCGCTGTAAATAATATCCCGATAAAAGAATTTCCATTCTGGGCGGGATCAATTCTCATTACGAAGACTTCTAGTTCAACCATCTTAGGTATTTATACTTTCAATGGAATATTTTTGGCGTTATAGAGAGTATACAAAGATATAACAAGGACCGAAGTTCATAAAATATCCGATCACCCTACGCTTTTTATTAATTCAGGATTTTGGAAATCCGTATATTTCCATTTTGAAACTAATTTTGCATATCCTATTTGAGATTGTCTAAAAAGTTAGTACACTTTATGCAGCTGCACATTTGTAATGAAATCATCTCCAAAATATCTTCCTCTCCGACCTTGTTGAAGAAATCGTTTCCTTCATAGTTAGAGACGGCATCTAGCGTTATCGATGATCGAATTGCAAACTAGTATGTAGTTCTTACCGTGTATAATTCACTGATGATTCATAATGCGGTAAGTGTTTGCGTACGTTTCATATTCTTTTTTCCTATGATTTAAATTGAATGCAAAATTTGTCATGTTTATTCTTACTTCGTTTTGTTTCGTTTCTTGAAGTACAAGTATCATCAGTTCTTCACTTGTCCTCTTTTCAGTCCAGGTTACTACTTCAATCATCCCTTTTCTCATTCGGTCGAGCAATGTCGTTTGATTTTCCACAACAAGTAACTAACAGCTTCTTGCGGGTTTCGCCGTATGTCAAAACTTTCGCTCGACGTTTCGCTGTTCATACTGACAGCTTCTTCAGGGTAACTGAACTTATTCTCCATGGTCCGACATTCTTCTTATATACGCCCCTGGTGCATCCAACCGTGTAGTTTCCGCTCCATTGACCGTGACGGGGACCAGGGAAAAAGAGGCAGCACTTACAAATTTGAAAGCTGAAGAAGACATCGTTATCCTCAAAGCAGACAAAGGGAATGCAGCAGTACTACTAAATAAAGAAGATTACCGGAAAAAGATGAATGAACTACTTGACGAGAACACCTACAAGGAAATAAGAAAAGATCCAACGGAGAACATCACAAAAACAGTAAGGGAGAGCATAAAGATTTCATCGATACCTAAAGAGATGCAGAACAGATTGCTACCAAGAGCCGCTAGACCACCCAGGTTGTATGGAATACCAAAAATACATAAAGAAGGAGTGCCATTAAGACCGATTGTAAGCAACATCACCGATCTACGATTTATCGAAATAGCTAACTTACTAAAGCCATATACCGGACAAACTGCAACGTACGTGAAGAATTCGAAACATTTCGTGGATATTCTGTCTACGCTAAAGACTGAACCTACAGACATTTTAGTAAGTTTCGACATTATATCGCTATTCACTAACATACCCACGGAGGACGCACTGGCCTTACTTCCAGAACTTGGACTACAAGAAGACATCATTGAATTAGTGAAACTGTGCTTATCCACGACATACTTTTTGTATGAAGGAAAATACTACGAGCAGAAGAACGGAACAGCAATGGGAAGCCATTTATCACCAGTAATAGCCAACTTGTTTATGGAAGCATTTGAAGAAGAAGCCCTAAGTTCCAGCGATATGAAACCCAAGTGTTGGCTGCGATATGTCGACGATACTTTTGTAATATGGCAACACGGAGAAGAAAAACTACAACAGTTCTTGGAACACATAAACTCACAGCACCCAGCCATCAAGTTTACCATGGAGAAAGAACAAAATGGAAATCTCCCTTTCCTGGATGTTATGGTTAAGAAAACAAAAGAGGGAATGCTACAGCAGATATCTGCATGCAAGATCTCACCATCATCCGATGCAGGAGAAGACATTAATACAAACATTGCTAGCCAGAGCCGAAACCATCAGTGACAAACAACATCTTACCAGTGAAAAGATACAATTGGAGAAAGCACTAAAGAAGAATGGTTACACGGACATCGACATAAGGAGAGCCACTAAGAAGAAGACGATACTAGAGGACGATACTACAGAACCACGAAGAGGGATGGCGTGTTTACCTCACATAGCAGGAGTCACCGAAAAAGTAGGCCGAATTTTGAAGAAACGTAACGTACAAGTACGCTTCGGGACTGCAACGTCGATCCAGAATGTCGGACCATGGAGAATCAGTTCAGTTATCCTGAAGAAGCTGTCAGTATGAACAGCGAAACGTCGAGCGAAAATTTTGACACACGGCGAAACCCGCAAGAAGGTGTTAGTTATAGTTACACCGGCCGTGAAAGCCTACGCAGTGTTACGCAGTGTTTCCACAACAAGATTTGTCCAATTCTCCGCCAATGTCGTGATTACACCTTCTTATTCTATTGCTTCCACTAGATTCTTCCTTTTACTCCACTTGTATCCTTCCATTCGTATTCCCCTTTAATTACAACTTCTTGATAGTCTATCTTTATCTCGTTTCTTCTATCGCGATACCTCTTAATTCTTTTTGGATGTATCTTCGCTCCACTGATAAATATTCATCTATCTAAATCCTAGTTCCTTTTAATTTACTTTTGACTTTCATTATGGCCAATTTCTTTTCGAAAGTTCCCATTTCTACCCTTAGAAATTCCTATGCCGCTTTATTACACATGCACCCTTCAGCTTAGTTTCTACCTACTTTTCTCTGTTCTGCTTCACAATTATCGCGCATCGGTGTTCGAGGTGTGGCACACGATTTCCTTAAACAATATCTGTCAGATCGCAGAACAACTATTTGTTTGAGGGGGTGATGCACAGAACACCGTTAGGTCATTCTACTCCAAGGTAACTGGTGTTACTGGTGGTGCCCTTCACGGGTCGATGTTGGGGCCAACATTTTTTTTTGATTTTTGTGAACGATCTTTCTGCTACCATTCGACCGGATATTCTGCCCTAATTCGCTGAGGCTGTGTCGTCATCCATTCGCTCGTTTAGGAGCTTTCGAGTTCTTTAGGCGAGGTTGTTTCCAACATGGTAAAGTTGTGCGGAAATAATTATTTAACCCTAACTACGAAAGACCGATCTGATACGTTTCCATACTATTACCAACGACCGTCTGAGTAGAGACATATGACAAATGAATGGAAAATCCATACCAGAACTCCCTAAGTACAAGTTTTTTGGGTTTGACGATCGACTTACGTTTAAATTATACAGAGTATTGCGCAAATATTGAAAAACAAAAAACTTTCTTCCGCACTTTATGGCGTTAGAGTTTTACGTAGTTGCATTCACCTTTGTTCTCTAAAATTATTCTATTAGGGCTACGTGAAATAGCATCTTCTATACTCCCTAAGTTTTTGGGTTTGTCCCCTTATGTCACCAGGGTGTTTCTCCTTCAAAGGAAAATAGTTAGATATCTGGTTGGGGCAAATACACGGACATCATGTCGATTTATATTGAAGCTGAAACTAAGAATATTGCCTCTAGCCTCTAACGTCTTTATATATGTAATGTGTCCGTAGATGAAGTTGACAATAGGTATAACACAAAAAAAAAAAAATAAATTAGAATTTAATATTTTGGAAATAAGTCCTGCTTGGCCTGACACTCATTTATGTTTGCTTTCGAGTTTTTAAAATCTAGTAGGCTTTTGCAACAAAGTCAAAAATGTTTTTGTTTGAGGTAAACTATCTTTTCCGTTCATAGTATGCTAAAATGTTACTAAGAAATGTTGAATGAAAACAAACGCTATAACGGGTATGCAAATTTTGAAAGTCATCGGCCTACTTTGATAAAATCCAGTATTTCTTAATTTCGTTTCAGTTTGCGTTCACAGTATGCCAATATGCTGCTAAGAAAAAAATGCTTAGAGTTATGCAAATTTTTAGACTGATCGGTCTACTTTGATAATCATGATTAGTTTCTCCACCTATTATTAACTTCACAATTATTATCAAAGTTGTCTGATCACTCTAAAAATTTGCATAACGCTATAATCTTTTTCGCTAACCAATTTTCCTTAATAACGTATTGGCGTACTGTGAACGCTAATAGTACTTTACCCGAAACGATGGATTTTATCAAAATAGGCCGAAAATTTGCATACCGTCATAACTTTTTATGCTAAATAACATTTCTTAGTAACATTTTAGCATACTACTAGATTAGGTTAGATTAGCATTGGAGTGGTCTATGGACCTGTTTCACCGCGACCTTTTCAGATCTACTGTGATGCCTTTTTTCCTAGAGGACGCTCTCTAATTTTGCCCTTTTAATTAGGCCTATCGTCTTTGAGAGCGGCTTCTTTGTGTAGTTACTAGCTGTAGGGTTCTCCACGCCCATTACTAGAAACCTTGTACTCGTCAGGCCTTCACATTGGCACAGCACATGAACCGGTGTTTCGTCCTCCTCTTGGCAGAATCTGCAGGTTGCATCATCTGCCAGGCCTATGTATCACATGTGCCTATTAGTCTACAGTGGCTAGTCAGCAGACCTACAATCATTTTGACAGACCTCCTGTCTTTATTCAGTAGATCTCTCGTGAATTCAGGCCTCTGCTCCTTTAGGAACTCGTTTGCCTGTCTTTATCCCGGATTTTTGCCACCACTCTCTGGACTGATTATGTATGCATTCGTTGATGGATTTTTTAATTCGAGATGTTGGCTCCAACGAATGGCCTTGACGAACCTCGCCTGGCCAGCTCCTCCACCGCCTCATTTCTTCTCACGCCCGGGTGGTTAGGGACACAGGCCAAGGTTAATTTCCTTTGGGTGCCCACCTCATTTAGGGCGCTTACACAGTCCCAAATCAACTTAGAGTCCACGCTCGTGGAGCTAATCCCTTTAAGGATGGACTGATTGTCAGAGAAGATAGCGACGCTTTTACCTGACTTGATACATCTTTCTATCTCTCGGACACAGTGATGGAATGCAGTAACCTCAGCTTGGAACATAGTCGTGTCTTTGCTGAAGCTTACCGAAAGAGCCTTTTTAGGTTTTTTAGCGTATATTCCCGCTCCAACGCCGTAGTCCGTTTTAAAGCCGTCTTATATAAGTTTGAGTTCGCTCTTACCGGACTACCTGTCTCCCAGTCCTTCTTATCTGGTATTATAACCTCATATTTTCTATCTAGGTTAAATTTTTGAACCATGGCATTCCTAAAAGGGGTGCCTCCTTGAGTTCATTGAAGTTTCTACATTATCGTTACTTCACTAGGCAAAAGTCTGTGTACTGTGGAGCTTGCGGCTCATTGTATATAAATACATATGTATTGGTGGCAAGTTCAGAATTACTTCAATCGCGGTGGTAGAGGTCGATCTCAACGCCCCCGTGGCGCACAGGCACGCCAACCTCTGCACGCCACCCACCGCTTTGGCCGCCCCCACCTGCCGCGCCTTTGGCCACCATACTACTGCTGCATACGTTATCATGGGTCTAATTACCCTTATGTACAACCACAGAGTCATCTTGGGGCTAAGTCCCCAATTCTTTCCACACAGCCTCCAGCACCTACCTAGGGCGATGGTGGCTTTGCTGGTCAATTTCAGGATATGTGAATTCGATGTATGCCTTTTATCAAACCATACCCCCAGATATTTCGCCTCTTTGACATATGGAATCCTTTCGCCTCCTATCACTAGTGGCTGTAAGCCTTCTAGCGTTCTTCTTCTTGTGAACGTGACAGCCTGAGTTTTTTGAGCATTGACTGATAGTCGCTCTTGTTTACATTATTTGTCAATCGTGTTTAGAGCGGTTTGCATACGCTCTACCAGAACCTTGGGAAACCGCCCTCTGACGACTATTGTAAGGTCGTCAGCATATTCCAGGCAATGAAATCCTTTTCCGGTAAGCTTCCAGATTAGGTCTTCACTAGGGTAGCCCCTCAACAAGAGAGTTAAAACTCCGCCCTGCGGGCATCCCTCTTCCGCCTCGGCTTCGATGGTAGCCTCAGCAATTGTGAATGTGATTATCATTCTTTCCAGGCTGGCTCTTTCCCACTGTAGAAGCTTCGGCACGATGCCTTTTCTCCGCAAAGCCTGGCATACTGCTAACGGAATGGGTACTTTACTTGGCCTACTGGATTTTAAAACTCGAAAGCAAACGATAAAAAAGTTTCAGACCTCTATTCATCAGAAACAACAATTTTGCTAAGAGCATGTCGACTTTCTACAATCGCTCATCATCATCATCATCATCAAGCCGTTCAATCCATGTGGATTATGGTTGACGCTTGAGCGTCGTAAAATCCGCATTAGGTGGATTAGCCCTTTTTTTCTTTATTTAAGTCCGTTGTGGGTCCTGGCTGCCCTTGTTATCTTCCTCCATTCCTCTCTATCCCTGCACTTCCATTTCTAATCCGTCACTCCCATCATCCTTGCGTCCTCCTCTACAGCGTCTCCCCATCTCTTCCTCGGTCTTCCTCTGCTTCTAGTCCCCAGTGGGATCCACTGTGTTACCTTCCTGATCATTTCTCCTGGTTTTCTCCTCATTATATGCCCTGCCCATTGTAATCTATTTGCTTTAAAGCATCTTATGATGTTTTCTCCTCCCAGCTCATCTTCTATTTCTCTGTTCCTTTTCATTCTTACTTCCCCATCTTCCGTTATATTTGGCCCAAATATTGTCCGCATTATCTTTCTTTCTATTATTTTCCGATCTTCTTCCTCTTTTCGATTTATTGCCATTGTTTCTAACGCATAAGTAATGACCGGTCTAATCAGGGTTTTATATATTTTTATTTTGGTTTTTTTACTTAGCATTTTGTTTTTCAGTAGGAGTTTATTTCTACCGTATGCCTGGTATCCTTTTAAAATCCTCTCTCTCACTTTGTCTCTCACTGTTCCTCCAACTGTAACTCCTACATAATTGAAAGAGGCAACTGCTTCAAAATTATATCTTTTTGTTTTTAAAAAGTCTTGTGCTTTTACGTCTCCTTTTCCCAGCTTCAAGTACTTTGTCTTTACTTCATTTATTGTCATACGGAATTTATGGGCTTCCACATCTAGACCTTCTATAGCTCTTATTAGATCATCTCTTGTATTTCCTGTTATTGCAACATCGTCTGCATATGCTATTAGTTGTATCTGATCTGTCATAATATGTTTCTTGTCTAGTTTTGCTCTTCTTATAACTCCCTCCAGCACTAGATTAAACAATGTTGGCGATATTGGATCACCTTGTTTCACCCCTTTATTTATCTCGAACGAATCTGTTGTTGTTCCCTGGAATCTCACTTTGGCTTATGGCACTCCATATAGTGCATTATTGTATATTAATATATAACAATATTCGTTTCATTATGTATTGTTCCTCTTCCGTTTCCTATTATTCCCTTTAAGTATGGCTCTTTTCCTATTTGAGCATTTGCGTCGCCCAGTATTACAATGCCATCTTTCTTTGGCAATCCTTCACATGTTTTACTTAAATTTTCGTAAAAGTTGTCTTTTTCAATTTGTTCTGCAACTTCTGTAGGTGCATATATGTTGATAAATGTAACGTAATAATCTTTTGCTCTCAATCTCAATGTAGCTATCCTTCCATTCACTGGTGTGAACTGTACTACATTATTCATTAGGTTCTTTATTACATAGAACCCTATTCCGTTGTTTCCTCTTTTTTCTTCTCCGCTATACACAAACGCGTATTTATCTCTCACTATTTCTCCAAACCTTGCCCATCTTGTTTCTTGTACAGCCATGATGTCTACGTCATATTTGTCCAGTTCTTTCGCTATTTCTGCCATTTTGCCTGTTCTTAACATGGTTTTCACGTTCCATGTTGCTATTCTTATTTTTTTCTTTTTGCTGTTTTTCTTCCTTCTTTTATGCTGTATTTGTTGTTCTAGTTTATTTATTCCAATTCTCGTGTCCTTGTTCATTGCCGCGGTCGGCATCGTATTTTCTTGTTCGTTAACTTCAGTCAGTTTTTTGGGAGCTCTTTTGCGCCTGCGATCTCCTTTGTTTTTGCTTCAGGGTTATCTACATCCGGAGATCTTTGGCTGAAAGTTCTCGATTGCGGTTTCATTTGCTGGGAAATGGTTTCCTGGAGCTTAGGGTTTAATTCTTGGTTCTTCACCTCTTCTTGGGTGTGCAAATTCCCAGCTACTTTTTGTTTGTTGTGTTTAATGTGCGTTTTCGTTTTTTCCAAACTTTCTTTTCTTTTCCCTCCATCTCCAAACTTCTCCTGCCACTATAATCTTGTTATAACCGATTTTTACTTCTTTTCCTTTTCGCTTTTCTTCTCTTGCTATAGTTCTGATTGCTTTCTCCTTTTCTTTTTCTTTGTTTGTTAGATCATCGTTGATAAAAATTCGATTTGGCCCTAGTTCTTTTAATTTCGATTTATTACTCATCACCTTAACCTTATCCTCTAAGTCTTTAAGTTCTACTACACAAGTATTTGCTCCTGTCTTAGTTACTTGATTAACTTTTATGTCTAAATGTAAATGTTCTTTGACAAACCTTTCCATTGCTCCTTTCAATATTTCCGGATCATGGATATCTATAGTAAGCCCACTCATAACAATATTTTTTCTTTTTTGTTCTTTCTCTACCCGATCTAGTAAGTTCCTCATATCTTTTAACTCGTCTTGGACTTCTTTATTTCGTCTCATTATCACTTCATTTTCTTCTTTTAGTTTTCCGTTTTCCTGCTTTAATTTTCCTATCTCCTCCTCAATGTAGCTTTGCTTCAGTCGTATTTGTTGCAGATCTTCTTTTATACCTGTTTGATCGTGCTGTATGCTCCTTATACGTTCAATGGTCAAATCCAACTTTCCTTCTACTTCTGTTTGTTTTGTAGGCGCGCTTAATGTCTTTTCACTTTTTCAAAAATATTCTGTCCGATTCCCCTCTTCATTATCTTAACTGTAATAATCTTTGGTATACATAATTATTTTTTATTGGTTATCGAGTCTTATTAAAATTAATGTTGTATATCTATTCTGAATACACCTCTGTCTATATTTACTTTTACTTGCAAAAAGATCTTTATTTGCTAGGATGATATAAATCTATGTTCCAGTATGTTTTGTGTTTTTAAAAGCAACAAAAATCCGAGATCAGAGATCGTTCCTCACGAGTTTTATTGTATCTTTCGTTTCCTTTAATTAATTTTAATTCTACTTACATGTTGTATCAGTATATGAATCTCTTATATTTTTACTGCCAAGTTTTCTTTTTCTGTCACTATGTC